>BPLQ01010221.1:693476-736750 GCA_021605075.1 Caerostris darwini
GAATATTTTTGTTGGGTGTGTTTATTCTGCAATTGTTCGAATTTTATCTTCTTCTTAAGAGGGTGGGGATAATGATATCAATAAATTATTTGATGCATTAATATAGACTCATAAAAGGATTGCCTTTAGATTTTGGATTGATCTTTTCGCTGTTTGGAGTGTTTCGTTTTAACCCACTAGCACCACTTAGAAATTTTGGAAAATTTTCTTATAATAATTATCTTTTAAAAATTTATAACCCCCCCCCCCACACACACACACAATTCATAAAAGTGAATGTGTATATATATTCTTGAGTGAACATATACAAATTTAATATTAAGAATAATACGCCTTTTTATGTATTCCTGAAGCAAATTTAATACATACCAAAAATAAATTTAATTAAACTAAGAACAAAATGCCTATTAATACAAATGTATTTATCAAAAGAAGGAGCAACTCTTTACTATTAAGTAATATTAATATAAGAGGTAATATTTAATTTACTGGAAGTAAATTCTTTTCCAAACAAACTTGTAAAATAAGCTATAAAATTTATAATGCAATATTTAAACTAAGTCTTTAATTCATAATTGGTTTATTCTTTGTGTATTTATTGGATAAAAAAAACAAAGAATTTGTGTAATGCAATTGATATTTTTCTTATGGCTCAGCATAAACAATGTTTTAATTCCCAAATAAATATTTTTACAAGTTTTGGTATTGTAAAGATTTTATGATGAAATCTATTCTATAAGCACACCATCTATATCATTAAAAAAGATTTTAATAAAATAGTAATTAATAGAATAAAATTTGCTTCTTATTTTAATTGTACGAAAATAAATGCCCATTTAAACTAAATGTAATGTTTGTTTATTAAATACATGCTTCATTGTCCAAAAAATACTTTAATACATTTTGTACCCCTAATAAAATACACAGGAAATAAATAAATTCATATACTTGATAATAAAGAAAATTAATGAATAATTAATCCTTAAACTATTACAGTACATGCAGAATTCTACTTTTTAGTCATTGGGTCAAAGTAATTTTTATAAGCTCTACAGATTAAATTTTCTCATATTACTCAATGCCTTGCTTTATTTCTGCACGCCCAAATCTAATTTGTACTTTTTCTTTTGTTTTATCATTTCGCTATTGACACAATTTTTTATATTAATTGCTTCCCCTTATTCTTCATTTCAATACTCTTTTTTGTATTAATAGAGGGTCTGATGATTTTATACATGGAAATACGGTATAGTGAAAAGTGAAATAAAGTATGCATAATGGAAGTCGTATTGAACTTATTAAAGTATGCAAACATGAATAAAAGTTAGTTAATACTTCAGTTGTGTAAAATGTGGGACATGTTGCAAGACCATCAAAAATAGTCTTAAATTTACGCAGCATTTATTAAAACTGTCATTGTTACTGTATTTATTTCGTATATAAATAGAATAATTTTGGGAGCTTTTTTTTTTTTTTACAATTCAATTGATATATCGCATATCCGAATATCCAGCTGTGTAGTAGACATTGCTGTTTGTGTTTCCCTCTACAATAACAACGAGTTCTATAGGCTTGGTGTGAAGCGATAAGCTTCCATACAGGGGGAAAAAGCAATAGGGAGGGGAAGGATTGAATCTCCCGGACTCTTTTGTGGGGAGAGGAACAGATTATTGCAACGATATATCTCTCAGTTCGTCTACAAATTGAATTGAAGTTTTTAGACACTTGAACCTATGAAAAGCATATATCTAGGTTTATTTAGCAAATTTTGTTTAGATATCGTAAAGATTGGTTGAAAAAAATTATAAATTTAGTATTATAGTATTTTGTGTATAGTGTTTTAGATTTTCTGGTCTCTTCTCTTCGATTTCCAGATTAAAAAAAAATCCAGTAAACATTTCATGACGGTAGTTGTTTAATTATCATGTAGGAATATAGCAGTAAATATCTATCTACTAAATGCTTTATTTATGTTTTTAGTTCTTACTAAAGATATTCATTGTTTCAATACAAATTTTAGTCCTTTAGTTTAACGATACCCTAAAATCGAATGGAGGAACTATGGAACATTAGCAAAATTTTCATCTATTATTCTTTGATAATTTTTTTCATTATTTTGGTATTTATCATTCTGTTCATAAATATCTTCTGAATAGGGAAACAACTAGTTTTTTAAATAATTTTTAAGAATAATATCCTTACAAATTTATATATATAATAATATAATTCACTGACTAATTTTTTAGTGTGGTTGTCATTTTGTTGTTACAATTGTGAATGGATTTATTCTCAGAATTGATTTATCAAGGAGTAAATCAAAATGTTGCTGTGATGTATATATGTATGAACATGTGTACAAGACATCATTCTGTTTGATATGAGTTTTATGTATAGTAGATAAAATTAAATTTTATCAACATCCCATTAGAACTTCTATATTGATAATGATCCGGTGTTTACAATCAAAGAAAATAAAATATGTTGAAATTTATAATTTGAACAGTTGCTATTCTATAAAAAACTAAATTGTTTGTAAATAAAATCTTTTATTTTATTGAATGATAAAAATTTTAAAAATGAAGTAAACATGCAAAAAAATTAACTGATTTTTTTGTTTTTATTATGTGTGAAGTAGGGCTATACTATTCACTGTATAGTTATTATTACAAATTAAAAATATTATAGCTTCCCTTTTTTTTTATCTAGAATTAGCAATACTTGAGCAATTGCATTTCCATTTTAGGTAACGATTTTTCTAAATGATTTCGGTTATCTTCCATAATTAAGTAATTTGCGTTTTTATATTGATTTATTCATCTATGTAAAATTTAACATTTGTTCATGAGTTCGAAGTTTCTTAGGAAAACATTAACATTTTAAAAAAATTATTTATTATAATTTAGCGCGTCTGATTGCTATTTTATCATTGAAGGTAATTATTACCTTAATGATGACTTTATTCTTATATTGCCTAAAATGATATTTTAAAATTAATTTGCCCTTTTATGATTTTTAAAAAACAGTTGAACCAACTAATGTATACATTGTTAAATAATATTGAGCTCAGCTGATTTATTATGTTCATAGTAAAACTTTTATTACGAAGTTCTTACAAAGCAGTCATAAAAAATAAATCATTTATAAAAAAAAAAATAATAAGTAAGTTAATTTTTAAATTTTTTGTTATCATGTTAAATACTATTAAACCAATTTTTTCTTATACATGATTTTGAAAGTTCAAGAATTAATTATTTCATAAAATCGTTTGAAATAGAATTTTGAACGAAATATATTAATTTATACCATACATAACTATTACTAACCTTAGTTTTTAATGGTGAATAGTTTTTCTTTGAGCCCTATTAATTTATTAAGAATATTATTAACAAAATTTTTTTAGGCAAGTATTAAAGGACTTAAGGGAAAAAAACTACTATAAATAATGAACTGGGTTTTTTTCTAAAAAAGAAAATTTAATATTTTATATATAAGAAATAACAGACATTTTAAAAAATTTACTTCTCTGCTGTTTTAAGCTGAACGTTAAGTGTGGATTTTAAAAAAAAGTGTTAAATCATAATATACTGTAGAGACAGAAATACCGTTGGGTATGTAGCTGAATAGTTAAGATCAAAAGGTATATGGCTCTACAAATGGTACTAACTTTACTCTTGAGAATAAAAGGAGATATAAGATTTAGAAGGCGACAGCAAGGTGTAGTTTTGAAAATAGGAATTCATTCTTCCTTTTTCCTATATATATTTTTTAAATTGCTCGACAATAAGGTTTTAGATTTTCAATTTTTTATTTTTCTCTATGGCTGAATTAAAGTTTAATAAGGAATGAAATGCTTTTTCCATACATTTTAGTTTATAACAATGTGCTTAGAAAATATTTGACAGATGAAATATTCTCGTTTTTCATTTATTATTAAAATTCATTTAGCAAATGCGTGAATTGGGAATAAAATCTATAGCCGCTGCAGTTTACGTCATAATTTATTTAAAAACTCTCATATTTTTTAATGGTATTTGAAAATGGAAAAACTGAAAGAATTTTTTTTATTAAAGCAAAAATTATTTTTCTTTATGCATTTATAAAGTCAATTTCTTAAGTTTTCTCCTTTCGTTCATGCTTTTTTTTAACTGCATTATTAGAAAGAATTATTAAAAAAAAATGTCTCATTATATTTTTAAATCATTAATGCTTCTAATTTGCTAAATGGATGACTTGTTTTTCATTCAATATCATTTCATTCATTTTTTTCCACTTGAGAAATTTCAGATATGATTTACATAAATTTGACTGTGACAACACAATAAAACAAAATACATTAGAATTTTTAACTAAAATCGTAAATGAAAGTATGGTTAAAAATTATTGCAATAGGAAAATAGAAAAAAAAAGGAAAATTATTAGTTTTCAGAAAATATAACAATGAATGAAATCGCATTTTTCTTAAAAGAGAAAATTGTACGTTGTAACCCTTAACTTGAAACATACTAGAAATGTTGCTCTAATTAAACTTGAAGCATACTAGATTGTGAAATTATTAGACATTCTATAACATTTTACTGTATATACTTTGAACAAAAACATTAAATCCGCATTCAAAAAGTTTAAGTGATAATGATCTTAAAGTAGAAGTTATTTAGCCTCAGAACTCGTTGCTTCATCTCTCTCTGTATGAGGCAGCCTGGAGGCCAATTGGTTAGCGCTCTCGTACCACAAGGTTCAGGTTCGAATTTTGACTGTAGCATGAATGTTTGTTAGTGGTTCGGAATCTATGTTAAACCGTAATAACCAAAATGGGCACAAAATGACTGTAGAGCTACAAACCAAACCAATCGTCTCTCTGTATGAAACTGACTAAAATTTCCTCCATGAAATAAAATCCTTAATAACGGCTTTTAAGTTAATGTATCACCTAATGTATAACTAAGGACTATTATCGAATTTATAGAGTACAATTTTAACTTATTAATGCCATTATGCAATTTAAATCACACTTATATGCTTACTGGAATCTTTAATGAAAATGCTACTGAAGATTTAACACTTTGAGAATTTCAAAAATTAAAGATTTCATGTATCTTTCACCTTTCTGGTAATAAGAGGTTTTTTTAAAAATACTTATAGCACCCAAATGACGATTTTATTGCTCATAATTTATCTCAAATGGGAATTTCTACATGAGTAACGCAATGTAAACTATTTGCTACAATTTTTCCTGTATAACTATTCGCTGAATTGTGTTCTTGTTGTTTCTTATCCCACTTGACTGGCCAAGCCCACGAGCCCATACGTACTCATGATTGAAGGCGAAGGAAGCAGCTTCTGTTGTGATGGAGCACCCGTTGGTAGAAGTCTGACTTTGGCTCCGTGGCGCTCTTACAGTCATAGGAGATAGGGACCTACGGCTTAAAGTGGATTCCGAACCACTACAAATATCCATGGCCACCGCCGGAATTCGAACCCGATACCTGTTGTACCGACAGCCAGAGCTCTAGCCACTCGGCCATCAGGCCCCTGCTGAATTGTAATACCTAAGTAACAATGATGACAAAAAATTTTCATGTTGGATTAAATACACTTGCCTTCAATATTTAAGAAAGCATTTCTTACAACAATATGGATGAAGAAGAAATGTATAAAATAAATGAAAAGTTCACGAGCAAGTGTGTGTATAGATTATCTACGCTCGCTTTATCTTTCTTTTACTGTCATCACTATCATAACAATTGTTGTCAGTAAGAAATTAGTCACAATAATTAAATTCTGCCCCTCCCTTGCTGCAGTTATAAGAATAATATCCTATTGTTAAAAAGCCTTGAATATGTGTTTGTGTGTTATCAATAAATCAAAATCGCATGGATAAATACCATACAAAAACAAAATGCATCTATTTTCAATACTTTTCTCGAAAGCTACTAATCCATATTATACCCGTCTGTCAATTGTATAATTGCCTGGAATGATACAGTGAACCGTCCTCTGAATTCATGCTCCTATTAATGTTCTGCCACTCTGTAAACGCTGGGTTCTGACGTTTGTTAGAATTAAATTCTGATGAATATGACAAGAGATAATTTCAGTTACGGCAGCTCGGTGTACATTTCTGTACACTGGATAAACTATTAACGACTGAATCTGGTTGAAATGCCTAAATCAACAAATCGTTAACATATTTAACAGTTTCAACAATATCAACTCAAGTAAAGGTCATCAAATTTGTAAACAATATCAATTTTGGTTTATTGGTCGATATAGTTAATTTAAGTATGTTGCAAACAGATGATATTAATTCGCGTATTACACATGTATATATAGGAATTGTACAGTGAAATTTATGGTCATATTTCAATTTCATACATAGAAAATACTTAAATTGTGTTATTTCTAATCCATCTTTAATATCTTCAGGGAAATTAAGACATACAAGAAGGTTTATTTAATAAAAAATAAAATTAAAAAAATTTGTCTGGAAAATATTTAAATATGGCGGGAAAACTATTTCCAACGAATACATTATTTTTATGTCTGTACCAAAATTATATTTTACATAATAACATTTGCTTTTTAAATAATACAAGGTTAGATTCTGTGAGTTACTAGTATGCCTGAAAAAATGGGACTCAAACCCAAAGATGTCATAGCAAAAGCTGTGTAAGACGAACTTGGTGCATTTATGAGATTGTAAGAAGTGGTATGACCTGAAATATTTTCATTCGTATTTTACCATTAAAGATCAATGCCATATATGTAGAAATGTTTTTGCATATCTTTTCTTTTTCTTACTTCAGACTCACTGAATCTCTGTGGTATAGAATGATTAATAGAAAATTGAATAAAAAAAAATTTGATCATTCAAGGCAATTGTCCGTAAAAAGGATAAGATTTCATTATGAATAATAAGTAGAAATGTTAAATTAATCTTATTGTAATTCAAATACTTAACAAAGGAATCGCTGTATTTATTAGGCATAAGTTCATAGTACCTAAAATTATTATTCACTGGTATATATAGGCATATTATTTTAAGAACATATGATAAAGTTGGAAACTTTAATCATTTGAATGCAAACTTATTTAATCACCCAAAGGGATCTCACATGTTTTATTTTAAGTTAAAAGATAATTTTTAATCAAGATAAAAAATATATATTGCATAAACCTTATTAAAGCCATTTTATTTAGAACTTTCCTGTTGGAATTTCATATTATTCTCCGATAAAAAAAAATGCATTAGTAGTAGTATCTACAATATGAAAAGGCTTTTATTTCTTCTCAAGGTGGATTCTAACAGGATACTAAAATCCCAAGACATCTCTTTTCTCCCACGCTTTCTTTGAACTTAAATTAAATCCATCTTCTCAACGTAAGAATTTTACAAAATTTTGGAAAAATAACTCTTCAGCCAATAGGAAAGTTGAATTTGTTTTAAGGTGGTCAGATCATGAAGCTTTTGTTGTAAACTGAGTAAATGAAAAAATCGACTCTTCCTCCTATTCATTCGAGTATTCAGCTATCAGTGAGATTACATCTTTACTTCTCATTGTATAATATATGTATGGTATGGTGTGTGTATTAGGAAAATGTGTGCTCATGTTATACTCTAACCAGCAGTAAGATTACCCCACTATTTTTGCTGCCAATAAAGAATTATTTTTAACGTAAATTAAAACCAATTTTTGATAAATCATCGGATTTGAGATAGTAGAATTTAAAAAGTAAGAAATTATGCGATTATCTAAGAAACTTTAACATCTTTTTAAAAGATATTAATATATTTATGCAGGCTAAAATTTAAATAAAATATCAGTTTTTCCTAATTTTATAAAATAAAATTTTTTTGACATGTATACATCATTTTCTTCTATTAAAATTGAGGAAATATTACTCGATTACTTAAATACATAATTATATATTTTTTAAAACGTTATATTGTTTTTATGCCACATTATAATGAGAATTTATTTCTTATAAATATATTTTTAAAATTAATTAACTATAGTTTTCTTCAAATAAAATCGATTTTTTTTTTTAATTTTATGATAATTTGAAGAAAAAAATAATCCACAAAAATTTATTTATAAAAATTTTGCATCACCAGGAGGAATTAATCACGACTTTATTCTGTTATTTAAAAATATATTTAGCTTTAATATTTAAGAAATCCATTGTCATTGAGAATTTTAATCAAAAATTACATATACAATTTTCACGTATTATTTAAACCACATCTTCAAGATTTGTATTCTATTTGAAATCTTAAAAATATCTTGGAATGTTTTGAACTGTGCTTCTACTGAAGATATTTAATATTTATTTTTGCTTATTGTTAAATAAAAGCAGAAGAAAAGCGTAACGATCTTTTTATGAAAATATAAAAAGATTTGGCTATATATAAATAAAATTTGTCATTCTGTCTATTTTCTATAAAGAAATTCTCTTTATTCAAAGATAAGAATTCTTATTTGGTATCATATAAATAATTTTGCTGTGCATAGATATCAGAAATATATCAAAAATGTAATTCAATAATAAATATATAACAAGATATGTGTGGATATTGATATATTTATATAAGTTGATATATATCAGCTTATACATCTTATATATCAAGATATATAAGCAGATTTCTATCGATTTTGTTCTTCAGGATTCAATTTCAGAATATTTAATTATTTCCTATACTGAAATAGCCTACTATTTTGCCTTGCATAGAATTAAAAATATTAGGATTTTTTTTTTTTTTCTGAATGGAAAAACTATTACATAATTACAATTTATGAATTCGTACCTAATTTTTAAAATGAATAATGTTAAAAAGGTAAAACTTTCCTAATGTGCGAAACAGGAACTATCGTATTGCTTAGGTCTGTGAACAAGACTAGAAGAAAAAGCGAAATGTACTCAGGAGCTCCAGCACTAACAACAGCAACAGCATTAAAGCGGCTTGGCTTTCGAGGAAATCACCTCTTCTCAGATTTAGCCATTTTATTCCTTTAAATTCTTCCCTCACCCACCCCAAACTTCTCTTTTCTTCACACTCGATTGATTTTTTGCAGCTTACGGATAAAAAAGCACCAGCTATTTTGGTGATAGCCACACAATGTAACCACGAGCCTAAACAGTTCTCCCCACCCCACAAAAAAACTTCTCCCCTCCTTTTTCTTCCAAGTTTTTTTATTTCTTTTCTTAAAAAAATATCTTCATGAATCTAGCCCTTCATGCTTAGACATCATTAATAATGAAACCTAACTTTATAGTCAGATTTTTTTGTATTAATGTTTTAATTTTTGGACTAATGCATTGTAAGTGTTTATGCAAAAAAATCCTTCTTTAAAATATAAAATAATCAAATTAAAAGAAGAAATATGCTTTAATTAGATTTAAGTTTTGAATTTAGTTAATGAGGATTCATACAAAACATTTCAAAAGTTCTTGCTTATAAATATATTGCAATCAAAATTATTTATCTACAATTTGTGATGCATTCAATGTGATTAAAAAATTTCTTTGTACAAGAATAAATATACATTTAATTTTATCAAAAATTTTAATGCATATTATATAAGAAAATAACATTTCGAAAGGAGAAAAGAATGACTTATTTTATAGATGCAAAATAAAATTAAATGTTATTACCTCCATATTGTTTTAAACTGTTACAATAGACTCTATAATAATGTAGTGACTATTGGTCGTTACATAATGCTTATTTCATTGCCTAACAAAAAGAGCTAAATGTTCTATCAATTTGCAAGATTCTAATAATAACAATTTAGTGATAATAGCGAAAGTTGCTGAGATTAATTTTACTTTAAGATGTTTGATAAAAAAGGGCAAAACTGAATGAAATCGGTACGTTTATATTGTAAATATATATAAAAAAAATTTTTAGGGCAATCAGCCTGTAAATTTAAAAATGTAATTATTTTATATATGGTAATAAATTATTTGGGTCCTGATGGCCGAGTGACCAGCACTCTGGCGCTCGGTGCCACAGGTTTCAGTTTCGAGTCCCAGCGGTGCCATGTATGTTTGTAGTGGTTTAGAATTCTCTTTAAACCGTACGTCCACTTTTAATATGACTCTATAATGTTGAGCTTAGAGCTGATAATCCTACCCCGTAAAAAGAAAACATCTTCTGTCTCAAACTCTGCTAGCTGGCAGACGACCTTGGCCCACCATGAGGTTCTTGCGCCATTGAATAATATTAATAATAAATTATTTCGAATAAGAGAATTAGAAATTTATCTATCAGCCCTAAATAATTCTTTCATAAAAATTTTTTATTCAATAGATATTAATGTATTTGCTGACCATTATTTATAGTAAAAAATTTAAAACAAGTTTTGGCTTAAAAATTTCATCTAACTGTTCTGTTATTTAGAGACATAATTATTTTAAGGCAATGTATTAAAATAAATTATGCAGTTTCAAAACAATCTACAAAACTTACTTCAAAACCATCGGCAAAATTTATTACTCTAAGGATGAAGGATGAACTATAACTTGCTTAACACACGACTAAAGAATCTGATAGATTTCATGAAAAGAAATAAACTCATAAGTAATTTATTATTTAGCCTTAATAAAATTGCTATAAAATTTCATGTTATTCCTGGAAACTTATTTCTGACACATTTTCCCTAGATACCTCCCCAATAAAGACTCCTAAAGCCCATTTTAAAGTATGTCTAAGAGATCAATGTGGTAGAAAATGATTTGATAAGAGTAGAAAATGTTATTCTCAACTTAAAATAAAATATCCATTTAACTGAATTGGTAATAAAACATCAAACAAAATCATTGAAACAGATTATTAAACAGAATAATTTAAAATGTTTGCCACATTTTTTTGTTCAGATTTAACGATATCGGAATCTTTGAGAGTAAAGCTATGTGTGCGATAAAAATTTTGCTTTGTAAAAGTCTTTGAATTAATGACTAAATATGTGTGTCATTAATATTAATGGGTTCTTTTTCATATTTTGCCTTGAAGCAGCATTTTATAACTCGGCGTCATTTATTAGAATGATATAAAGGGAAATGTATCTGAACAGTCAACACTTGAGCGCTTTTGTTGAGAAAGATATTCGCAGTGAAAATTTTTTAACTCTTTGTGCTATCGCTTAGCTTTTTGTAGTTTTAACATTAGACTTAGGAATACTGTTTATTGTGTGTTTCAATTTATTCTTAAAGAACGTAATTTATAATGAAATTAAAGAGTGTTTTTAATATTTCTACATTCAAAATATATAATATGAGAACTGTAGATCAAGAAAAAGAGTTTTTGATATCTCCTTGAGATAAAGATATTCAACATCAAAAGGTAAATGAATTCAACACCAAAGTTAATGTCTATTTGAAAGAGAATTCATTAACTATGTTTTCTTTTTAGTTCGTTTGATGTAAGTAATTCGTTTATTATCTGTTAACAAAAATGTTTTAATTAAAGTGATGCTTTAATTTTATCTCGATGTCTTATAAATCTGTTTTTTTAAATGACAGTTAAATATAGTTTTATTGTGAGATTTATTTAAAGATAATTAAATATAAAATTATTACTTATTAATAAATTGACAAAATATTGCTTTCATATTTGTTTTCGAAGTTTGAGAAGCAGTTTAGAATCAACGTAAAATAGTACTTAAATATTTTTGCAAATTGGAAAAGTTAATAATTAACGTGATAGTTTATACAAAGTTATTGTAAAGGTGTCTACACCAAATGTTTCTTAAAATGATATCTGAAAAACAATTTTTTAATCTTCTTATTGAAATCTAATAATAATCCGGGTTTTTTTTTATCTGTTATTCAAATTGCTTTGAGATATTCAAAAATCACACCAGTTTGAAATGCAATACTTTCTTAAATCCTTAATTTATCTATCTTGAATATAGAAAGTTTTTCAATTACTTGTAACAGTTTTATAAAAAAATTATTTTAGACTTTCTTAATAAAGACGTTCGCTTTAATTTTTTTTAAATAAAATTATCTCAACTAAAAAGGAGCAATGTACGTAACAGTTTGAGATAAATGTGAATGCTCGAAAAATAAACTTTTTATATTTAATTCTTAATTAATTTAATATTAATCAGAAACGAACCAATTTCTATCAACTATAAAATATAATATCTTAAATGTCTGTAACATCTTCGAATAGATAGGTATTTTTTAATTAAAATTATTCTAACTAGGAAGCAATTTAAATCTGTTGGACAACTATTAATTGCAAAATCTCACTACAATAAATACTAAGAAATCATAGGCCAGCAATGAAAGATTCCGTTCTTCGTAATAATATTGTTAAAAATGTGAAGAATCGGTGTACTCTGAATGTATACTTTAGCAATTTTCTATTAAGAGTCTATTTCTTCCTATATGAACATTATTATCATATTTTAAATATTAATTATTTTTCTATTTGTTTTTCGACTTGTAGAACTGCTGTCGAAATAGCATGATTAAAACGTAATTAAAAAAATTTAAATAATTTTTTTATTTTAAAAAATTTGTCCCTAAAGTAGTTACGAGATTTTCCAGAAGTAATATGTTGATTCCTGCGTTTTTTTCTTCCAATAGACCTTTTCTTTTGAAATGCTTGATTTGAGCAGGCATTTATAATTTTATTTAAATTTTTCTAATTAGAAATGTGAAGCTTCTGTGTTTCAGATTTTATATCCTTATTACATTACTCTTATTTCGAATTATTCCAATATTATAAAATATAACCACTACTTGAAATACATTGTACGTATAAATGCTTCCTGTCAATAGCGATGGCTTATGACAAAACGTTGGAATGATCCTTTTTTGAGCAAATTTCCTTTTTCAATAGAATTGTCCTATCTAAGGAATTATATTGTTTTTCAACTTAAATTAATGAGTAGCAAGACATAAAAATCTTTTCAATCACCAATTTATAATTGTTTGACAATCCTAATTATGATTTTCTTAAGGGGTTAATTAGTTTGAAAATATTTTGTACTATACAATTTAAAACTCGGCCAATATATGAAAATGATTTTTTAAATTTATTTATCTTTCTTGTTTTTCATCCCGAAATTATATTCCAAGTTAGAAGTTAAATTATGGTTAAGGTATATCTTGATTATTTTGTAAACTGATTAAATAAGGTCTATATTCTGTAATAAAAAAATGTTGATCGATGAATATTGCTTCAGCTTAAATTTTCTTCATTAAGTTTAATTAAAATATATTGTATGCTATTAATTTTTGCTTTTGGTTCATATTTCTTGTGAAATTGACGCCATAGTAAAGCTTCAGTTTTTAGTTACTATATAATTATGTAGTTTGTACTTCATTTAATTTTGTTAATTAGTTAACAAAGTAATTTTTTTATAAGTAACAGAATATGTAAGGTATTTCGAAACAGTATTTAGGATGCGGTTTTTGATATTCGTTCATTTTTCATTCTAAAGTAACGCCTTATTAAAACTTGTATATGAACAAAAATAAGAATAATAAGTTTGAAAAAATACAGTTATATGTACATATTCAAAATCTTTAAATATCTTTTAAAAAGACATGAATATTTAAACTTATTGCTTTCAGTATTTAATTTTATATAGTTTCAGAGAGTTGAATCATTTTTAAGCTTAGTTTATTATCGCTCCCTCCAGTGGGGATTATTCTAAGTATACTGAAATACTATATCATTCATAGAGAAAAGATAATTCTTTGATAAAAGTTGTATATAAATAATGATCATTTGTTGAATTATTAAATAAAATTGTTTGCGCTGTTACATAAAAATTTAATGAAAATTAAACTTTGATATGCCAAGACAATGCAAACGTTTTATAAGTAAGAAATATCATTGATATTTAACATTTATATAGTTATTAATTAAAATAATATTAGATTTTGTTATATTTCAGCATAATAAAATGATTTACTTCCCAAGAGAGTTCTATGATATTTTCTTTCGAATTTATAGTCGATTATACCAAGATTTATTCTATTTTATTATAGTTAAGAACAAATGAATAATTTATAATTTTTTAATCGGTATTTATATAATTTAAGGTTACACAAACGAATTCTCAATACAGGAGTTAATTAGTATTAATGAGATTATATATAATGAATTTAGTTTTTTCCGTCGTAGACAATTTGTTATAATTCAAATTAAGGATATTCGGTTCTGACGATTGTGAAATTAGTGCATCCATTTTTAAATTATTAGCATATTAATAAAATATCAGTAGCATTCCCCAGTTCATGAGGTTCCAGTGAAAGATAATTTTAACTGTAAGCTTCCAAGAAAAATACATTTTGAAAGTAAGTTGTTCTTTTTCCTTCTTCAAAGTTATGAATAAATCATAATTTAATTTAGTCTTGGAGAAATTAGACTTTTAACAATTATATCGCTTCAAAGCTGATGCAGTGTCTTAAAATTCCAATTTCATTATGAGTGCATGCTAATTAGATCTTCATGTGTGCATAAATTTTAATGCACTTTAAGGAATACAGATACAGTTGTATTAAGATACTGACGTATTTGTTTTATTTTAAAATTCAGTATAACTTCTTTAACTTGCATATGAAAAATGATAAAAGTCAAAAAGTTATAAGAAATATTACAAAATAGTTTGCCATATTCTCTTGTCATAATTTTCTGGTTAATTTTGTCTAATTGTATGTTGGAAGATGGTTTTAGGATTAGTTTTCCATTTTGTGAAACATTTCGCATATAAGCTTCCTGAATAGTTTTTTATATTTGATTATATAAAATATATCAAAAATCTCAGGAAAAGTAATAATGCGAGGCAGAAACAAAGAGTGGAAAAAATCACTTATAAGAACAAAGATTATATATACTGTATATGCATGTATATATACAATCAGACACAAAGGATTTTGCCTTGCTCAACAAAATAAAGCATAACTGTTTATGAAAGCTCAATAAGTCATTTCTAAATTATAAGTGATAGAAAAGACACCTGAAGTAGCAATTCCATATATTGATTATTTTATTAATAAATTTTGCATTGAATTAAATTGGTTCAAATACATAAAAGAAGAGAATATTGAAACAAAGATATACTGTACAAAAAATACAAATTAAAGTTTTAAATAAATTATAAATTAAGATTCTTTTTTTTTTTTTTCTTTTTTTTTTTTTGCTAGCTTATCAATTGCATAGTTTATGTAAACTTCAATATTTCGATGAATATTTAATAAAATTAAACTAGAAATCAATCAACAAATTCAAGTGCGATAGTAAAATAAACATTAATATTTTGTTTGTTGAAACAAGTATGCCTTCGTTGTCTGGATGCGGCCTGCTGGCTATCACTCTGGCCTTTGGTACCACAGGCTTTTTAGGTTTGAATCTTTTCTGTGGCATGGATATTTGTGAGTGGTTCGGAATTCACGTTAAACTGTAAGTCCCGGTCTACTTAGCCTAAAGTGTGTACAAAATGACCTTAGAGCGACAAACCAAACCAACCATTGCCTGGAAGTCATAACATAAGATTTTAATGACTCTATGTTTAACATATTTATTTCAAAAGAAAATATTTAAGGGACAAGATATATGCATATAAATGTAGTTTTATCGAATATAAAAGTGTATTAAAAGACATACGTACATAAAATGTGAAAACGTATTATAGAATACTGTTTCATAATATAATTAGGTATTTAGAAAATATTGAGAAGAAAATAGGAACAAAGTATTTAGTAACTATTCTCAGAAAGAAATTCAATGATGTTACTGATATACTTTTCATTTTAAAATTCGGTATATTTTAATCTTCACTTCATAAAGGGTATGAAAGGTACTTCTAATAAAATTAGTTGATATGAAGTCACAAATTATTAAGATAAAAAAAACTTTAGTGACTAATTATTAATTTCAAATTTAAGATTCAGATAAAAATCCAAATTTAAAAAATTAAAGAAACATTGATATTATCACATAAATTCTTAATTCATTAAGAAAAAAGAAACTTGACATTTTTTTGTTTCTCATTAATATACATGTATAAAGAAATGATATTAATCTTGTATTATAATAAATTTTTAACTTCGTAAATATCCAGTAAAATTCGAAATACGAAAATAAAAAGCGACGAAAATAATTAATAAATAATGCAAGTTACACCTAAAAAATATTTATCACGGGTGTGGGAATGTGAAATTTAATGTTTAGTAATATTTTAATTAAAAATTTATTTTAGCAATTTTTTGTAGCCGATTCAAACAATGAATTCAATGCAGAATGCATATAAAAAAAGAGCGATGTTGTGCATACAATTTTATTTAGATGGTATTGTTCTTTAATCGCAGAATGTCATGTAACCTAATTGTAGAAGTTTCATTAATTTTTCTTGATAATCATATTGTAATTTTAGAGAGACAACTGTAAAATATTAAGACACTTAAATCATAAAATTCAGAAACTGAAATAGCATGTGAACTTTAGAAAACTCATTTTACTCAAAAGTTTGTCGGCACACAAGAATACACGATGAAATAATTCTTTTTCTAACATTGAAGAAATGTGTCTGGTTATTTATTATCTATTATATATATATATATAATTGAGAAAAAAGAGAGAGAATGCTTTTGCAGTGTAAATCATTTCTGATATTTAAGCTCACTTTGAAGTTCTTTTTCGGAAGAATAAATTTTCTTTTTACGAGAAGACATTTCAATCATTTTAATTTTACAGATGTAAAAAAACAATTGTGTAATTTATACATTATCGTTTCTTAATGAAACAAATAGATCTCAAGCTTCCACTAATGCCCACACATTTATTTCGGAACTAGCATAAAAATATCAACTAAACAATGCATATCCTTCATTTTTAAACGCTTGTGAACAAATGCTCAAAAGCAGAGGCAACACTATTTTAAAAAATGGATGTGAAACTAGCAACTTCCCCCATGTTGAATGGAAAGAGGGGGAAATCCCAATCCCCCCTCCCCTTTCATCTCTAAACGCTTACTTTTTTTTTTTTTTTTTTCTTTTTGGAAAAGAGAGAGATTTTCCTCCCCATCCTCTGACAATCCCTATCGATGGGGGAAATTGGCGGCAGTGATTCATTTGTTAGATGAAGGCTCTGTGCTATACGAGCCCTAGATATCATTCAGCTTGTTTGTCAAATCTTTCTATACTGAAGAGGATATTGTCTCTCGTTAGTCAATAGAGCTAGTATATCATACATGTATGTTTCAGATCTTCTGATTTCTCTGATCCCCAGATACCTTGGGTTTTCCACAAAAAAAAAAAAAATTGGTGGTCGATATATTTTGGGCTTTTTGTTTCTGATATATTTGAAATTGATTCTTCCAAATGTTTTGGGTTCTCTAAACAAATAGCTGTTGAGATTTGAGACTTCAGAGGCATAAATATAAGCGGAGGGTTTGTGTTTGGATTTATTGTCAAATAGTGTTAGTTTGTTGAAATGTGCATTTTTGTTCTTGGCTGGATATGATTTATGAAAAAGCATCAATAAGTTCTTAGTTTCGAGTGAAGTATTGATGTGATAAATGCATTTTTTAAACATAGCTTTTAGTAGAGCGGTGTAGTGTTTAATTTGAAATTTCTTTGAATTGTTAATATTTTTAAAGAGTTCATTGATTGAGATCTAATTATCTTGTATGAAGTAATTTAATTTTTTTTTTAATTTTTGATTTTTTTCAAGAAATGTAAATAAGTTTTTAGATAAGTGGAATTTTAGTTACATACTAATGTATTTTTACGGATTTCAAATTAAGAATGAATAAATAAAGGGAATGAGAGGATAAAAATTATTTAACAAAGAATGTTTTAAATAAAACGAAATTAATTTTTTAAAAATCATATTTAAATATACGTTATGAGTTAATTTCTTTATCTTCATCTTTCTATAACACGAGGCTATCCATGTGATCGTGATAATTTTTTATTGTAAACAAGTCTTAATAGTCTTTTTAAAATAAAATTTGAACTTGCGTTTATATATATTATGTCAGAAACATTTGAAAATATGGCGTTAAACCATTGTTCGTTAAGTTATTTTTGGTAAAGCCATTATCAAATATATATATATATTTATTTAGATAATATCTATATATATAATATTAAATTATTAACTGATATGTTATCAAATAGATATAAGATTAATAGATAAATATCATAATTATCAATAGATAGTTTATAAGTATAATAAATGTTTAACCATTATCAAAATATCACTATCTGAAAAGAAAATACTATTAAGTTAAAACCAAACTGTAGAATCAGAATTCTGTTATTAGCAGTACTTAATATCAAGTATCTTTTATTTGCGATTTGCCACGGTATTTTACTACTACCAATGCATTTCTCCAGCTCATTTGCATATAAATTATAGATTATAAGGTAAGACATATATATAAATTTTTTTTAGAAAATAATCTAAAAATTTAATAACTTTTTTTTTATTATTTTTCTGTGTTTCTACCAAATTACTTTAATGTTTAATAAATATTTATGCTTTAGAATGTATTTTCTATATTCATTTGTAAAATTAAAATTGACCAGTTTTGAAATTAGTATTGAATTAAAATAGCATACTAATGGCTAAAAAAAATTTTTTTTTTTTATTTTTGAAAAAAAAAAAAAAAAAAATCTATAGAAACCATTTTAAAAATGCATAATGTATCTAATATTTATTTTAATCTTTTTAAACCGTTACTCAGATTCAAATTTAATAAAGTTTTCAAAGTCAAACTGTTAATATGTTAATAGCAAAATTTTATCGTGTTTCTATAAGGAATTTTAATTTCACAATAAAGATTCTCCAAACCGGTTTTTCTTTTATAATTGTTTTTTTTTTTTTTTTTTTCATTTTAATTCAAAAAATAAAACCGTGTTAACTGTCATCCCAATGGGATAAAATATTTGGAAAGTAAACTGCTGACTTCATGCAGCGCCTAGCTGGGACATTTGCAGTTTATCAACGTCCCTTCTCTCGACTGTACTTTTCGCCTTTTAAAAGAATTTTTCCTGCTAGACTATATATATAATATATGTAAAAAAAATCCTTAAACTGCCGTATAGTTTCCGAAACACACTTTAAATTAAAATAAACGAGATATGCAAAATTACATAATTTTTTAATGTTTAATGTCGAAAAACATCTAAAACTATTGTTTGTTTTCAAATTTTGAATTCATTAAGTCTTGTATTTGTTAAATCGATTTAAATTGAGTTGTATAAAAGCAAGTAAAACCTAAAATGATGTTGCTATTTGCAATTTTTTGAACGGACAATGAAAATTTTCTATTTATCAACTAATTTTAAAGTTCTGAATCTAAATTTACTATTGATAGTAGTCTTCAGATTTTTTTTTTAATCCTATTAATTTCAATGATCATCTACAAAAGAAAACTTATGGTAATACGAGCACTTTTTCTTTCTATTACAATGCAGATCAAATTTAATTTTATTTATCAACATTATTAAATATTTGAAATCAACAACCAAATCTTTCAACAACAAACAATCTCGAAAATATAAATTAACCTTTTAGAACTTTCGGAAATTTTTTTTTTCCAATGTATCGTTTTATTTCAACATCTTTTTCAATTTTTTTCTTCTTTTAAATAATTAAATCTTAGGCTAAAAGATTTTTAAATAACACAAAGGAAATTGTGAAATAACACAAATATATAATAGTCATAGTCATAATCATTCAGAAATAATAACTTATTGAAGAAAATGCTAGCTAATCTCAAAGATTACGAAGTATGGCATTACTTTTATGACAGTACGAAGTATGGCATTTTTTTAAATAAATAACAGGTATAATTTTAGAGTGATAACTTTCATGTAAGCAAACAATGGAGAACTTAAAAGCAGAATTTTGGTTGTTGATTTCAAAAATTTAATAATGTCTGTAAATAAAATGGCATAGGATCTACACTGTAATAGAAAAAAAAGTGCTTGTAATACCATAAGTTTGCTTTTGTACACGAGCATTAAAAATAATTGAATTAAAAAAATCTGAAGACTACTATCAGTAGTAAATTTAGGATCAGAACTTTACAATTTGTCATAAATTGAAAATTGTGAGAGCAGTAGGAATATTAATTAATTAGAAAGAAATTCAATGTTAACTTTTGAATTACTAGTAAAGGGAATGAATTTATTTTTGATTGAAACAAAATTCATCTCAAGTTATGTCGAGTTTATGCTAGTTACCACTTAAGCATTCATACAAGAAGAATTTCAAGCCCACTATTTTAGTAAATTATTTAAAACTGCAGATGCTACTTTCTGGACCTCTTTGTGCGATGAAATATTTGGATATAGCAAGACGAAAAACAGGAAAAACCAAAGTTATCTTTTCATTTTAGGATTTCAAGCTACAGAAGACTCCTTTACAGACTCTTGCTTATACTTTTTAGAGTTGTTTAACGCTATCGTAATATGGGAAACGAACCTGACTAGACTTTGATACTTTCTCGCGAATTTTTCCATGGATATAAAAGTTCTTCCTCCTAGCTCGAAAAGTTCAGATTCTTTACAAAACTGATATTATTTCGCAGAGTGGGCTGGTATAAGTAACTGAAGTGGGGTTTAATGTCATACTAGATATTGCATACAATTTCGTTTAAACGAACTTGTTTTTAGAGAATAAGTAATCTGAAATTTGGGGCGCATTGATACTGATGTTCTAAAGGTCGGAAAAGGGAGTGAGTATATTCAAAATTTAAAACTTTATTAAACAGATGAAAAGTTGATGAAAGATGAAGATTAAGAAAATGAACGATTGAAAGTGAAGAAGAAGAGAGATAATGAAGAAGACGAAAGATTAGTTTATTAAAGAAAGAAAATGTTTGTTCTCAATTCAACAATAAATATTCCGAATCAACACTAAACTGAAAGCTATTTTAGTTATGAATAGTGTACTAAAACATTTTTTGAAAGGTTTTGAACAAAGGGTTTTGAAAAATTAATTTTGTGACAAAGTTTACAGTTTTGAACTTTTCCATCAGTAAGGAATCATTTTAAACGAGGAATTGCAAAATACTTTCATGTCAGGAGTTATTTCTTTTACGTTCAAATACGGTAATCTAAATTTTTTTTATCATTTTATTGTTAAGATTTATCACATAGTTACCAATTATTATCTAATAAAAGAAAATAGTTTAATTGTTCATATTTTTTAGCTATTCTATTGCTTTATATATATATACATTTACAGTACAGTTATTATGATATACAAAAAATATTTCTATCAACTAGATAGTTTGAAGATATTTTTTCTCGTCAAACGTTTTTCCAGATTACACTCTAAAAGAGACATTTTTTAAACAAAAAATTATCTTGAAATTTGAATTTTCGAGAAAGATTGTTTGGAAACCATTAGTAGTTTTAAAAAATATTCTTGAACCCCTTTTACGTTTAGTTTGATATTTTTGATTACCAAATATAATCTAATAAAAGAAAATAGTTTAATTTTTCATATTTTTTATCTATTAAGTAATATAAACTTTGAGTTTTATAGCTAATTGTTGATTTTTTTTTATATTTAAAAATATATTGGTATAAATATACTACGTTGAATTTGTAACAGAAAATTGTGTATTAATAAGTGTAATTAATGAGTTGGATATGTTTAATAATCACGGAGAACTTTTGAATTGAATAAGTAATTGTATATTTTTGTAAGTAAATACTAAGAGAGACGTAGAATGTTATGAACACTCTGAACACTAAAAAAAAAGGGGGGGGGATTTTCCTGAAGTTTAATTTGCGCTCTTTTATTTAAAAAGGATTATTAGGCATATTTAACACTTGTATTAGCAATTTAAGTTTCTTGCATGTCATTAAATCGATTTTTAAATACATTAATTTTTATAATTTCAAAAAAATAATACGTTAACTTTGGAGTATTGTGGCAGTCACTTGTCTCCCCTGCTGTTATTCATAGCATTCTTTATAAGAATTCTAACAGTTGCTTTAAGAAATATACATTATTTTACTCATGTCATAATTATTAGAATCTGTGTTAGATTCTATACCGAGTATTGCTAAATTTTCATACCCGAAATTTTTTTGAACTCCATCTCCAACCCTTAATTTACACTATGAAGAATAGGTTGTTTTTTTCTGTCATTAGAAATATTTGTAATTTATTTTAAAAAATACAAATAAAAGTAGCACAAATTATACATACCACCCTGAAAATGAATCAATAAATGTACAATTTTTTACACTGTGACATATATAAGAATTTTCAAATCATATAAAATTGTCTATCAGATATCGCATGCTACTGAATGATTGTTAAATAAAAGCATGAGATTTTTATTAAATTAGTACATTTATTACTACTTCATACTTTTGATCTCAAAAAACATTTTGAACACTTTTTTTTTATCCTTTCTGAAGCTGCGATTTAGCATATATATCAAGTTTGCCATGCATTTAAATCTATTTTCATTATTTACTCTTCTGTGTAGGATCATGCAGTTATAAAAATGAACAATCCTATTGAATTAATATACCTAATCATTAATTATTTGAACACATTTTTCTATTAGTTGTGTTATAAATACAAATATATGTCAACATCTTGTTGCCAATACAATGACAGCAATAGTAATAATTAAAATTACCTACTTATTAATAGCTAATCCTTATTTTTTCCCCATCAGGTCATCTGACTAAATACGTTTCGTAAGAGAAAAAGTTCATGGAACTAAAAACAGTAATAACGCCTACCTGTTTAATCGCACTATAATCCTACATCTCTGATTTAGACTACTAAAAAGATGGTTCATTTTCTTACCTTTTACTCCATCTTTGCTACTTCTGCCAAAGGAGTCGGATGATCGGGAAGACCAGCACGTGCTTCTGTAGCGTGAAGAACCAGTGAATTTTTCGGGGTCTAGGATATCGTCGACGGAGAAAGGCGTGTGGCCCATGCCGCTTCCCTTGTCCCCATCACCGCATGTCTCTTCATCCATGGTGCCGGGGCTGGAGCACGAGGATTCGCACCACTCGTCTCGCTGCATTGGCGCGTTTCAATCCCGCCCACCGGCAACATTTGGTCTTAGATAGATGCCGCGCTCCCTCCGGTTGGTCAGTCCCCTCGCATACGTAATGCTCAGTGGGCGTGCGCTGTGAACGAGCTTTCTTGGGGTGGTCTATTCAAGGATGCCGCGTGGCGTTGTTTTCTACCTATTTTTTTTTTTTTTTTTTTTTTTTTTTTTTTTGTTGTTGTTTTGGGCGTGTTTTTTTTTTTTTTTTCACATGAGTGCCAAGTTGAAAGTCCCTTATTTCTTCAGGGGCACTAACACATGTATACGTTTATTTTTTAATTATAAAAATTTAATCTCCAAGACACGAATAATTAGAAAATCCCTCAAATTTCGTACGAAGAACTAGTTAATTGTCAGATCTAATATAACTTATTCCTTTTGATAAGGTCGAAAAATCATTACTGGAATGTTAGCCACTGTCCTAAAAAATGGAATTAAAAATTTTCTGATATGCCATGGCAAAAATATGGGAAAACGAGCTCTTCTCCATTTGTGAAAGATATAAAGAACCGGTATGCCCTGAATATGTGATATCTTTTTATTCGCAATTTCTCCCTCAACTCAGTGGCTCCATATGTGAACATTCTGTTTGTTGATAATTATTGTTTTTAATTTTTTTGTGTCTCACTGAATTGTTATAATTTTTTTTTATTTATTTATTTATTTATTTATTTTTATTCCTTCACTGGAGCGAGTACATATGTATATAGCAATGGTTTTGCATGTCAATTATAATGTGTGATTAAAAAATCAATAATTAAGATTTTTAATCTGCACAACTTGCCTGTTACTGAATTGGACAAATTTATTTGTGATTAAATGTTATGCAAATATAAAAAAAATATATAGTTTTTTTTTCAAAGTATTATATAGTATTTTCCAAAGTATTTATATAGTATTTTTACTCAAGATTCGATGCTGAAGGAATATAGATTATATTTAAAGTATTACAGAAAAGTAAAAAAATAACTTTGTATTTTTCAAACTGTTTTATATTGGGTGTAGGAATAATTCCTCTGCCCTTCTTCCTTATATACTTTTATTTGTTTCATAGTTCATGAGTAATTTTTTTTTCCTTTTAGCTTTTTCCACTGGAAGTAAAAATTTTTTACAATTTTTTTTTTTTTTGTAAAATTATTTTTAAAAAAAAAAAAAAAGGAAAATAGACGAACACAAAACATATTTAAATAGATTTTGAAATAAACCGTATAAAACTTTGCAACTTGTAGTAAAAGTATAGAATTTTGTTTTTCCAAACAATACTCAAGATTCAATGATGCAGTCACATAGACTATAGTTGAAGTATTACAGAAAGGATTAAAAAAAAAAAAAAATTACAAGGTGGTTCTGAAATTGTTTTATATTGGGTGTAGGAATAATTCCAGTATGATTTTGGCCATTCTTCCGCATTCGCTTCATAGTGTATGTGCGACTTTTTTTCCTTTAGGTTTTTGCCGTTGGAAGTACAAGTAGCAAAAATTTTTTTATTAGTATTTTCGTACAATTATTCTTAAAGAGGAAAATGGACGAACAGAAAAATTGATATTTAAATAGATTTTGAAAAAATCAGTATAAAAATTTTGTAATTTGAAGTATAAGTACAGATTTTTTTTCTTTTTTCCCAGGCAATACTCAAACCTCGATGCTGCAATTTATATAGATTCTATTTGAAGTATTACAGAAAAGTAAAAAAGAACAAAAAAGTTATATGGTGGTTCTCAATCTGTTTTATATTTGGTGTAGAAATAATTCCACTTTGATTTCGGCTATTCTTCCTTACATACTTTTATTGCATTGTTTATGTACGATTTTTTTCTTTTCGGCTTTTACCCCTGGAAATAATAATATTTAGCAATGATTTCTTTTTTTTTATTTTCGTACAATTATTCTAATATAAGAGGAAAAAGGACGAACAGAAAAATTGGTATTTAAATAGATTTTGAAATATACCGTATAAAAATTTTGTAACTTGATGCATAAGTATAGAATTTTTTTCCCAAAAACTTTTGCTCATGGAAAATAATTAAACAGTTAAATAACATATTTAACAATATAACGGTTGATAATATATTTAATAAATACTAAACAGTTAACATCGAATCTTGAATATTTTCAAGATTCGATGCTGCAATAAAATAGATTATTTGAAGCATTACAGAAAAATAAAAAATTACAAGAGAGATCTCAGACTGTTTTATATTATGCGCAGGAATGATTTTACTATGATTTCGGCCATTTTTCTGGTATACTTTTTTTTTTGTGTGTGTGTGTGTGTTTCATAGTTTATAAGCGAAATTTTTCCTTTCAGCCTTTGCCGCTGGAAATAATAAGTAGCAATATTTTTTTATTTTCGTGTAACTATTCTAATAAAGGAAGGAAAACGGATGAACAGAAAAAAATTGTTATTTAATTAAATTCTGAAATAAGCAGCATAAAATTTGTTTAATTTAAATTAAGAAGCATTTTTTTTTTTTTCATTTTTTACTTCCCAATACTTATTTTTTTATTTGTCATTCTTTGCCTTAAATAATTTTAATGTTTTTGGAACTATTTCGACCACTTTTTGGCATGCATTATGTGCATCGAAACGATTTTATAAAATCAAAACAATGGCTAATAAATAACTTTGGATTTACCATGTGTATCATTCAATGCGATTATCTCTGTAATGAATAAGTTTTATGTAATTTCTTATACGTAATAATAAAGTAAAAAAGTACCAAAAATATCAAAATTGAGAAATAAATTATCGATAGGATTAAATTTAACTTGTAAAATATTCTTATATCTGTACTTAACAGGTTTTTAAAGTTGAAGGAAATGCTTCCTTATATCTGTTAGGAATATAAAGACAATATAACTCTTTTGTGTATAGTATATAATCTTTTATTTTCATCTGTACAAAAAATATTGTTGGATATTATGACATCACTCATTTTATTTTGATCAATACACTATTTATAGATGTCTAATCTTTATCTCTAATGTCAGATCTTATATAAAAATATGAACTTTTTTTAAATTGCCTAAAAATGTCGTAATTGCAGGCATATTTTAAAAATAAATACATACGTGATTTGATTTTTATGAACTTAAGCTATTTTTTAAACTTTAATCGAATTTGTATTTAAAGTTATAAAGTACATTGTTCAACTGCTTGCTTTAAATACATCAAAATAAGGTCGATTTATGATTGGTATAAAGTAACCAATAATATAAATAATAACTAGTAAAAATAAAAAGTTTTAATAAAATCACAGTTTTACCAAATAGTTCTACACAAAAATTAATTTTATACAGTTTTACCAAATATATTTTTACTAAAAATAATTATTTATTTATTTGACTAAAAATCATAATTAATTAAGAATTATTTATTTACCAAAAATAAGACTTTCATCAATTGAATTTATAAATTCTGAATATTTATTTGATTTTTTTAAATTAATTTTGAATACTCTAATTTTGTTCAACATTATTCAAACCAATGCTGTAGAAATCAAATTTTAATTATTTTTATATTTATAATTTTTATATTTTGTTTTATGCGGTTATGTAAATAATTTTTCTTCTAAAGCAATTATTATAAATTCCAGTTTTTCTAACCATTCAAATATTAGTTAGAACACTTTATTAAGCTATGACTCAATTAACGAACAACTTAACAACTCGTAATTATCTGATATGTGTATATTAATGTTTTATATTTTAATTAAACACGTAAAATGAAAACATTTTTAATCTAAAAAACAGTTTATCAGATGAAATTTATGAAAAATGAAATTTATATGAAAATTGATGTTAAATTTGTCTTATTCAATAAATTTACGGTTTATTGAAAATTTCAATGAAAACAATGAAAATGGCTTTATAAATAAGACTACGTTATTTTCTGTGTTTGTAAAGACAACATTACGTTCGACATTGACAATGTTATTTTCAGTGTACTGTAAGTACTGTAATACAATTTATATTTCAATTTTTAAAGTTTCGAATAAAAATAAATCGTTCTCTTTCTTTAAAAAATCATCCTAATAATGATGGTGGGTGCGCAGATCTACCTCCCCGTGGTGCACCTGGAAACATTTTTTAGTGGCTAAAAGATCTGCAACTTGGCATTATTGTTAGATTAATGAACTCTGTTTCAGCATGTTTTGTTGTATTTGATGTATTATTTTGTTGTTGTTGTATGTGGGGTTTTTTTTTTCCCCGTTGTTCCTTTTTTTGCTGTAGCTGTTCATAATCTGCCATTGGAAATAAAAAAAAAATGATGGTGCTTATTCCAAGCTGTGTAATTCGAATTGAATCATATTAAAGTATAGATTTAAATTAAGATTATTGGTACAGTGAAACAGAGTTCTGTAATAAAATTATCAGTATTTTCATTTATTTTTTATTTCAAGAATTAACATTCTGTTCAAAGTATTGCGAAGGAAAAATAATATGAATTCAATTGTATAATTATCAAAAATATACTTTGGTAAAAAACTTGTAAATTAAAATGTTTTAATATATTTTACTTAATTTTTAAGATGTTTTTTTTTGTTTTGTTTGTTTATTATTGCAGAATTTAAAAAAAAAATATTGTATTTTTTTTATGTTTCATAATTTTATAATTAACTTTAAAAGTTTCATTCAGGCGTTTTTTTTTTTTAAAATTAAAAATTGGTATATAAAATTTTTTTTTGAAGGTTGAAATTGGTGTTGCATCTATATAAGTTACAGTCCATTTTATCCCAAGCTGTGTAATCCGAATCAAATTAAAGTATAGATTTAATTTAAGGTTACTGATACAGAGTGATTTCCATTAATTTATCATTTCAAGAATTAACATTCTTTTCAAAGTATTGCGAATGAAAAATAATATTAATTCAATTGTATAATTGTCAAAGATATACTTTGGGGAAAAAGACTTGTAAATTAGAATGTTTTAACATATTTTACTTAATTTTTAAAATGTCCTTTTTTTTTTTCATTTTAAAATAGAAATGTATTTTTTATGTTTTGTAATTAAATTCAAAAACCTCTTTTAGGTGTTAAAAAATAAACTTGAAGCTGGCATTCAAAAAAAAAAATTTGGTTGAAATTTGTGTTGCATCCATATAAGTTCCATTTCCATTTTATTTTAATACAACTTATCTATCCATTATTTTATTATCCATACCTATATCCATTTTATTTTAATACAATTTATGGAATTTTTTTCTACATCCATATTTATATTTTGAAGCTTCTTTAGTTACGGAAATCACTAACTGATTTTTATATGGCATAGACTTTCAATCGCATTACACCATGCCCTATATTTGAAAGAGGAATAGACAAATACTAAAAGCTAGATATAAATGTAAGCAATTGTTTTATTTATAATAAAGTGGTATTTAGAAAACAATTTTTCACTGATTAATAAGAGAGAGATGTGCTATAAAATATTAAGTAAAAACAATATGGGTTCTTACAGTACTAAGAGCTTTTTATATTGGAGATCATTTTCATTCAAATCCTATTGAAAATTTAACACATGTTCGAAGAATGGTCTTTTTTTGTAACGATCAGTACCAATGCGCTGCAATGTACCAATATCTGATAAACACCCAGCAGATAACCCAAATGCGATATCTGCGATACACTCAAGTGCTAAGCGGCTTTCAGTTGCAAAAGTATAAGCAAGAAATTAACATTTTAGTCCTTTAAATGTGATTTAATATTAGAGTTGGTTTCAATAATTGTAAACATTTACTTTCCACTTCAAATTTATTTTTTTAAAAGTGTGGTAATTTTGTCTTATACTCTTCCAGCTTACTGTTTTGTGACATACTCATCAAATTCATGACATGGAGGATACATTGATATCGTCTCTTTTATTTAAGCAATAAATTCCGAAAGTGAATAAGGCCAATATTCTTATTTTCAACTGATACGAACGCATCAACGACTCATATAACAACTGTTACTATAGATAAAATAACAAGAACCCACATTGCAAACGTCAGATAAAAGTCCTAACCAAGGAGTGAAAGAAAGAAATAAAGCCCTATATTTCTGGGTAATAAGCAAACACCTATGGACTCGTTTCTAATCTCGGATAGAGAGTTTAGGGATCCCGCAGCTGACAGTGAATCAAGATCCAGTCTCCCCGTCATCCCTAAGGGAAACGATCTCCCCTCTATAATCCTCTGCCGGCTTAGCAATATAAACATCATTATTGAAAACGACCGTCTAAGTGGCCTTTTTTTCCTCTGCCGAAGACATGGAGTAAAATGTTTATCATGTCGATTCCTGTATGATTCAGTTCAGGGTCATCGTCTGTTACGCATGAATGGGTTTTGGAGGAGGGAGAGGATTTGATGACAGATTGGATGTTTCTCGGAGTGAAACTGGACTGAAAAATTGATCGACGCGTATGTAGGAAATATTAAAAATTAGCTTCGATCCCGTGCATGAACACTAATCGATAAATATCCCACAAGCTATTTTTTGAATTCTTGACTTAAATTGGGGGGAAAAATGAACTTTTTCTGATTTTAAAAGGTCCTTTATATTTAGTGAATAAAAAAGCTTTTATCAGTTCCAGATTGGGACAGTTTCGACTGATGCATCAACAGTCATGCTGTCTTCTGTGAGTTTACTTGGTTTTCTTCTAAATGACACTCAATTATGGAGCAGTTACTCCAAAAAGTTCTCTAGGAAGGCAATATCATCTCTTCACAGATGCGCTATTAAGTGTACGTCCGCGTTATTCATGTAATTTACTTGTTAATATGACACATAATTTTAATAGTTTCCATAGTATGCTTATTTGAAATAAGATTCCAAATTATGGTTAGAAAATTAAATTCAAAGATCTTCTACACTATATTTAGAATATTAGGAAATATATATGAACAATATTAGAAAATTAGATATGAGCAGCACTTTTACCACTGTTTAAAAATCTTCTTTTTTCTGTTATGTTTTCAAAATATATGCTAATGTTTTCTAATCAAATTCAATAGTTGTGAAAATAATTTACTTAAAGCAGCTTTTTTATTTTTTAGCTCTTTCGATATTTGCTAAGATTTACTGTTATACGTCAGTCTAATCAGTATTAATATGGATTTTTTTCTGTTTCACTTTTGTTAGAATTCTTGTAAGACAACAAAACAAAAAAAATTAATTAATAAAACTAAGAATATTTTTGATTTCATACAACAAACATATTTCAAATATTTTTTAAATGATATAAATTTTTGTTACGCTTAAAAGAATACAGAATACATTGAATGCATGTGCAGGTGTTTATAAAGAAGTAAATTGAATTGTTATAGAGAGAGCTAGATTATACGATTACTATAAATTTAATTTTATCAATTACTTTAATGAATTTAATAAATTCTTAATTAATCTCAAGATTTTTTCTCATTTCTTTTACAACCTTCATGTATGGACTAAAGATTATTATCAGATTCCTCCATATACTTCCATGTTATCTCTAAGAAAAATGTTGCAATTGCTCCTCTTGAATTTTTATTAAATAATCTTAAGCGAGAAACCGGACTTTAAGGACTTTTTGACAAAGTCAAAAAGTGCGTGTTTAAAAAAAAACATATATGAAAAGTCTTAATGTTGAGAATAAAATCAAAGCTTTAGTACTTTTCTACATACAATCTAAAAAAATGTGTGTTTCTTAGTGTATAATTAGAGCCATCTTCACAGAAGAAAATTAACTATTAAAAAAAAATGAAAAATATTTAAAAAACAAGGCACATTTTAATTTATCATACTCAAAGATCTAAATTAATCTCATTATTATTTATTTATTTAGCTATGAAATGCCATCAAAAATTGCACATTTTCAATAAGACTAGAAATTTATGTTTAAGATACAAATTATTAAACTCACTCGCACTTTATTCATAAGAATAATTTGTCAACTTGTTTAATGGCATGAACTTATTTAGTCATAACCATCAAAGGCTTGAATATTCTACAGGGTAAACAGTGAAAAATATTATTTATAATTATATAGGCTTAGTTATTAAACTTTCTATGAGATTCAAATGGTTTCAAATTGCTGCGTCTTTATCTTTATTACTTAATGAGTGGCTGTAATAAGTGTTTATAAGGATTTTCTCTTGGATACCCTTTCCTTAATATGCTCTCTCTGGAAAAATCTTTAGTTGAAGTTCACTAATATTTAGTAGTTAACTACATTGGAAGTACAACAAAGGAGTCTTCGTCACTAAAGTACGCCATCGTTGGGTTAAAAATAAGATGCAAAAGTCCCTCCCAAATATACGATTCAGTGCTGTTCCTATCGCACTATGAGAAGGCTATCGGACGTAGCCAGCCGGTTATCCCTCTGTTGTCTTACGTGAAACCCGAAAGCTATTAAACCCGATTGTTCCTGGCAACCTATTTCCGGGTACCGGATGTGTACCGGTTTATCGGGCGGAAGCCTGGATTAAAGAGCTCGGAAGAGATCCAGTCTCTGTAACCGTAAATTAAGGCGTTTTGCAAGAAGGGTTTTAAATTCACACCTTTCCCGAGAATTAGAGAGTTGGGGGACTTATTGCAGTTTATGCTCTTAAAAGGCAAGCGTAAAATATTGCCGTCGGTAATGGATATAGGTATAAAAAGAATAAAGATAGAGAGGGGTGTTAGCTAAAAAATAGCTTGATACATAGAGGGGATTTTTTTGGGAGTTCTGCTTCTGAAATTTATATGGGTTTTTTTCTGTATTAAGCGGGTGTGATGTAATGGTGTAACTTTGGGTCGAAAGTCTGGTGTTGTGCGTGAATATTTGTGTTATATCTTACGAGTTTTTAGTTTTGATGTGTTTATGAAAGATTTTTATGGATATTCGTATTATTGTGATTATAAACCATAATTAAAATTCTTTAAAAATATTGGTTATTTTATAAAGAATATAGTTATTGTTAGTTATTTTAGTTAAAAAATATTTGATTTTCCTTTCTTATTATTTATATTAGAATTATTTTTCTGAAATATTTATTCATTAAAAATATTGATTATTTTTATAGTCAAAAAATATAGTTATTTATTTTAGTTAAAAAATATTTCATTTTCCTCTTTCATATGAGAATTATTTTTCTGGAATTTCTCTTTGAATATTTGGGAATTGGTCCTGCTTTTAATTAAACGCAGTATTTTATTGAAATTACTGTAATGAATCTTGCGTTACAATTTTAATTCAGTTTTGAATTGAAACACAAATTATTATTTTAATAATCTATAAGAAATTTAACTAAATAAAATAATTAAGGTATAAAATCTTATTACAAGTAATTAGTTCTGAAAATTCTAAACAGCAAAATATTTTAGCCGTTGATCACTATGAGATAAGAATGAGAAGCATTACAAAGAAGAAGAATAAATGGATAAATAATATTAATGTGTTTATAGCATTGCTTGCACATATTATTAATACATGTGCATTATTTTTTAATCTACAGAACATTGATGTTTTCAAAATTTTCACCACGGTTTTTTACGCTTACCATCAGTGTTGATAGGTTTTACTGTACTTACACTATCTATGCAGGAAAAAACGTTTTACAGACATATCGAGTTCTCGCCAATATTCTCGAGTTACCAAAGAAATTAGTAGTTGACTATTGGTGTGTGTCTTAAAATAGAATAAAGAACTATTTTAAAAAATGTATGAGAAATTAAAATTTCTTTTGATTAAAGACAAACAATTAAATTGTAAAAATCATATACTCTTCATGTTTATGGAGTGAAATAATTTTTGAAGCTATATATTGATTTAATTCCAAATCATTTGATTGATACTTAATTCTTTCTATTAAAATATTCTGGATAATGATATTTAATACCATAAATAAAAAATCCTTTTGATTATTTAATAATAAGTAGGTGTTCAGAAACTAACGATTGATTTTCACTCTAAGATAAATTATTGCATTAATGCCATTCAAATAGTATATGGTGATTCCAAATATTTAGTCGAATAACTTTTTAATGAAGAAATATATGTCAGGAAGCAGGTTAATCATGAAACGTTTTATTTATGATGTGTACAAAAATATTTGAAAAATTCATTTTGAAAGTATTAAGTTTTATAGAAAAAAAGTACTTTTGATAATCATTTGTCATTGAAAGATTTTTATTTAACTTAAGTATATTGTATACAATAAAACAAAAATTAATCACTAAGTTGTTTATTTGCCAATGAATTTGTTTCCCAAAAGAGTAAAATAAATTCCCAGACTTTATAAAAAAATATATAATATTTAAATATTGTTTTATTATAGACAGACCATTAGAAATGAATGTGCAAAAAACTTGTTCCCCAAAATCTGATGATGAAACAACAATTCTATCATTAGTCAACAACTAATTCAAAATAATTTTTGCCGACACCTGAAATTAAACCAGAAAGATTAGCGGCAAAATAGCTTACTTCCATTCCTTAAAAGATCATTCTAAAAAATTTTAGGATCAATCAATGCACAGTTAAAAAAAATTCCACTGGCATGATATAGTTAGCATCCATTGAAACTTTAAAATCTGTAAAGATACATTACATTACTTCCATTGCAAAAAAATTAATTTTCAGCTAAATGAAAAAGTTAATTGATTTGACACATCAGTGATAACTGTAATTTTAGACAAAAAAATTATTCACAAAATTATTTTGTTTTTGAAATTAGGATCTTGGTTTTGGCAAGCAAATTTCTTTCTAGAAATCCAAAGTATGTGCATCAATGACACAACAAAGTGTATACATAATCTTATTAGTGGTTAATTTATAGGAATAAAGTTCTTGTAAATATACTGCTCTATTGCAAAATTTACTAAATTTATTACAAAGTACTCGCAAATTGGAGATTTTAGCATTGACTCATCTTATTTTCATAAAAAAAAAGAGAAAAGAATTGGTTATAATAAATCAAATTGCTTGCAAATAAACAATTATTTAAATTAACAAAAACAAAAAAGGCACGAAATTATATATTTCAGGAATCCAAAGTTACAAATTGGAATATTTTTTATTATTATTCGTTATCAAATAGTAAATTTATGATAATGCTATAAATGGTCCTTTAAGGCTATAAAAATCTTATATATAAATTCTATTGGTTGTTAGGAAAGGTTTTAAAATTTTAAGGTTAAGGTTTTTTAAATTAAAATCTGTAATAAAAGCAGTTTTTATTTGTAGTTATCGTATATTTCTGTGTATAAGTCGATAATCAATATATCGATCAATAATAGTCGATATCTCTCAAAAAAAAAAAACTTTGGTTTATTAGTTAGTTTGGTTAATTTTATTAGTTTATGTATATATATTTTGTAAAAAAAATTTCAAATATTTTTATTATAAAAATATTTTTTTAATTTTTATTATTTATATTTTTTTCATATTTATTTTCGAAACTGTTCATATTGCTGATTTGTTTGAATTGCTGGTTTTTATATTGCTAGGTTTTTTATTGCTGGTATTTTTCCATTAACCTATCCCGAAATTTTCACCAGGCTAACGGAAAAACCCCAAAACGTACACCAGAAATAATAGAATATAGTAAATAATTAGCCCACAAAAGTAATTTTTCTTTTCCATTGTTATTTTTATCTTTTAACTTACTTTTTGAATGTACCATTTATACAAAAAAAAAGTAATAGAAATGTTTCAAATCAGTGATAGAATCCGAATTTCCAAACAGTTTCCGAATTAACTTTTACCCATTGGAATATCTGGATACATATCATCATGACTTTCAATATTTTCTGTCCTAGGAATTTCGTCCTCTTCATATACATTTTTTTTAATTCGGCTTATATACGAGTTTTGAACTTTAAGTAAATTGTTTGCGGAAAATATGCACTTTCTGTTTATACAAGAGATTGATTTATATTCGGAAATATACGGTATATATTTTTCTCTTGACAACTTGGATTAATTGCGTCTATTTTTAAATTTATTTTTTAACTGATTTTCAGAATTTTTAAAATTATTTCTCAAGAATTATACAGCTTTCTATCATGTGTAAACATAACATAAAAATATGATGTTGCACTTGAAGTTTGATTTAATTATTAATATGAATTTATTATGAAACAAAATAATAGTATGACATAAAGCTATTTATTATGTTTCATAATACTTGTTCGTTTTGTAACTGAATCCAAATACAATAACAGAATTCTCTAATTTCCATCGAAATATCAATTTAAAGGCATCATTGCGTATTTACGGTGTTTCTTTGAGCATGTATTCTCAAAGGATTACCTTGAGTGTAGTGACATTAATAAATTCGGCTGGAATTGTTTCCGCAATATAATAGCTTATCCCTCATAGGAAATACAGCGCAAATATCTCTTTCTTGTCTGTACTCGAAACTAAGTTGTTTCAATATTTGTTCATCTATTAGAGGGCGAGATGTACATACGATATAGTTTTGGGAAACGTAATTAGTTTCGATTAGAGATGTGAAAATTAATAAAAGATCGATTACTAGAATACCTTACAACACTCTTTAATCTGAAAGAAATGTGGAACAAATATAAGTAATTACATTAGTGTTGTGAACTTATAAGTTGCTTTACAATTAAATTCAAAGATGAATAAAATATGGAGACATACAGCACTTTAAAAAGAGCAAATGAATGTTTTATTTACATATTCTTAATTAGAAATAAATCAATATGAAATGTTTTTTATTAAAGCCCTCTTTTTAAGAACATGATATGAATAATTTTATTTAACACACAAACATAAAAAAAAAAACATTTGCTATTAATGAATGTACTATAAATAAGGTTGGAAGTATTATTCAATAAAAGGATTTTAGTGTATATCTTTAGTCTTCAAGTTTCCACTTTCCCTTAAGAAAATTAAATTGTAATATACAAATACTACATTGTACTTTCGAAGTATTCTCAATTGAAATGATTTATACCATTTCAAAGGGAGATCATTTTTATGGAGTAATTGCCTCAATGTTAAAAAAACTAGAAGTGGTTATGGAATACCTTTTTATTATTGAGGTTAATTTCATACAGGTGAGGATTTTTATTATGCCATACAGGTTCAAAGTAAAGGTATACTCATTGCGAGTTTAAAAATTTAAATACATTTAAAGAGTATTTTTTAAAAACATAATAATCATATTATTATTATTATTATTATTATTATTATTATTAGATACACAATACAGTATTCATAAACGTTTTAAAAAATTTATTGAATTATTGAAAGTAATACGTGAATGAAGAATTATTTATGCACAATTTTTTTTTACTTATGTAATCTGAAGTTTTTTATAAAAATGTAGCTAATTCTTTATAATATATCCCTTAGTTAGATTTTAAAATTATTTAAAATCCATAAAATTTTAGTTTAAGGCAACGTCTTGCGAATTTTTTCAAGGTAACTTGATACTGAATAAAGATATCAGAGTTTAGAAAATCAAAATATTTGCAATTTTCTCTTAAGTTTCAAACGCAATTTTCAATTATAATAATTTAGGATATTACGATTTATACTAATAATTTTTAGGTAATTGAATTAAATTTCTAGAGAATTCAGATAAATTACTGACCTTTCTTTTCTGTATTAATTTTTAAATTTAAATGAATTATTTATTTTTAATAAATGCAAAATTTTCTGTAAAATTGTTCTGCAATTAAACAACGATATTTTTGAAAATAATTAGAAATAATTATTTGACTTTATATTTTTAAATCATTTAAAAAGTAGTTAAAAACTCAAGTATATTTAATAAATATTTGAGGCGTGAGCAGCTAATGATTACCTTATTTAGAATAACCTTGTATTTAGATTATAAAATTAAAAGATTGGATGAAATATGCTCATTCTTTTTTTAATTATCTGTAATAACAGTGAAATGTGCTTAATTTTTTAGGCCGCATTTACAAATGATTTTTTCTGTTTCTGATGATGATACCTTTAACAAATGTTTGAAAAAATATTTTTTTCAACTTTAGTAGCACACTTCTATATTATATCTAGTAATATTGTATATATTATACTACGCTTACCATCAAGTTACACGCGCCCCCTGGGTAATGCAAAGTGAGTAACGCTTGTGCAGCGCTTGCCTTAAGGCATCCAAGACGTCCATGTCTAAGTGTTTGCCAGCTGCATTAGAACAAAAAAAAAAACTTCATTATAATGTATAAGTTTGCATTTAAGATAAAATATATACTTTTTCTCATGTACACTATGAACATATGAAGTATAAATACCAAGTGTAAAATATAATTGAATGCATTATAAAAATTAGCATATTTAATAATATCAAATTAATTAACTAAAGTATTATACAGTATTTTCATAACTCAAATTTCATTACTGCAACTGATAGACATCAATTAATATTCTGATTTCTGTAGCTCCTTCCCATGTCTAATACAATGTCTCCCTCTCAAAAAATGTCAAATGAAATTAAAAAAGCTGAATTACTCTTTCCTGTACGAAGATGACTTCTCAAAATAATAGCAATAATGTATTTGCGATTTAGTATTTAAAAAATAATATAAATTAGTCTGATTAATATAATTTAACTATATATTAGTCTGTGGCAAACAATCGAATATTTAATAGCCCTTTGCTATTTCAAAATTTTTTTAGGATAGTTGAGAGTATTTTGTGGTTACTCTACTATTATTCAGAAATGTAAAATAAAAAAAATCGACATTTTAAAACGTAATATTAAAAAAAAATTGAAAAAAGTTTCGTGTCGTGTAAATATGTATGTCAATATATATTTATAAATATTTTTGTATTAAGGTAAAATTGTTATCATTATATAATTCATGCGTTGTGAGGGTATATTTTATGTGTGTCCGTTGGAAACACAAACTTTTAGGTGATTGAATTAAATTTGAATTTAAATTATTTTATTTTAAATTTTATAATTAAATTAAATATTAGTTTCCGTTGGATACACGTAAAATATACCACCAAAACATATAAATTATATAACAATTTTACCTTAATACAAAAATATTTATAAATGCACATTGACACCCATATTAACGCGACATTCGTCTTAATTTCAAATAAATTTGCTTGCTGTTTTTGCGGTCATACAAAATGGTGATAATTATTTCAAATTATAAATCCTACTTTTTTTAAGTAGCACTTATTTCATGTGAGGGATAGACTATAAAAATTTTTCTACTATTCATCTTTGACAGTTACTTTATTAATTATTACTAATTTTTATCGCCTTAATCATAGTTCTAGACAATTTCCTTCTTAAAAAATCGCCCATATTTTGCCACTTGTTCCTTCAACATCCAATAATTCTGCGTTAAACGAACTCCTCACAAATTGAACCAATCATGTAGATAAAAAAAGGTACTATTTTTATTCATTTAACCAATCAAAATAACTGCTTCCTCTAACTCTCATCACACACGATTTTACCAATTTCCTCCCATGTTAAAACCATCGTTATTTTCAGCCCTCTAGGATTTAAGGCGTTAGAAATCTATTTCTGCTTGGAGTCGCTATTACAAAAAAAAAAATAGATAGAACGGGGGTGGGGGAGGGAAGAGTTGGGAAATTGGGGAATAATAAAATAACACGCGTTTAAAACAGCAGAGGATTGGCTGGTGGGTGGAAAACGTGATTACTTGCTCCATCCTGAAGGGGCAAAAAAAAAACCGCTCGACTTCATCCAATCATATCTGACAGAAAAACACAAAAACATCGGATGTCGCGACGGATGCTTTTTCTCCCACTGAAAATCGAGTTGCATGTTTCGATTTGTTACAAAGAAAAGCGAAAGCAAGTCGCAAGAAAACTTCTCCAGGTGATGACGGAAGCAGCATCTAATGGAATCTGATGGCATCGTCTAACCCCCCTGGGGCAGGAACAAAAAAAAAAAGATAACCGTAGCAGAGCCCTTTCCTCCCGTATTAATCAGTCCGTCTAGAGCGAAACTCCCACCCCAGCAAACTCTTTTCCATATCGCCGCACCAAGATGAGATCCGGAATAAGTTATGTTTTCATCAGTTCTGTCATCTAGAACGGGAGTGTCTAAATCAAAAGTCAGAGCAGGGGAAAGAAATGGAAAGGAAAAAGAAAGGAAGAAAAAAAGAAAGAGAGAAAAAAAACTAGGGAGGGGGGAATGAGAGATAAAAAGAGGGAAAAGAAGAAATGTAATAACTCCATGTGGCGTTTTGTTTGTATGGGTGTGTGCATGCATACCCGATTTGAAAGATGCGGAACTATCCCCAGTGCACAGCCATCTATCCGGAGATGAGAGATATATACATGTATGGCAAGAACGAGAAAGGTGAAAGTGCCTTTTCCTTTCGTTTTTTTTTTCTTTCTTCCTATCTATATTTCTCTGGCTAGATAAACAAATATGGTGTAACGGGTTTCAGATCTGACTTCTGGGTGCAAAGTAATGCATTTGTTTCAATTCCATTTTCCGATTTTTATGTCGTTCGCGAAAACACTCGCTTTTTGTTTTATTACGCTCGGTTGGTTTATTTTTTTTTTATCAACCACTGCCCTTCTCCTACCCCATTATTTAATTTTATTTCTTTATTTTAAATTCATCGCGATGACTTAGGCAAAGCAGTATGCGAATTGTGTCGCTTTATGCAAGATTGTGATGTGGTTTTATATATATGATTCTCATCTCTTCGGTAAATAAACAAGCCATAAAGTTTTGTTTTTCATCATTTTTCTGTTCCTCAAATCGCTGATGCGATGTCTGTTGTTGAGGGAAGATTGTTTTCCATTCTTATTGGACTCGAAATGCGTCTTGTTACATGTTAATAACATTTTTCAATTTTGGTTATGGAAATTGAAAACTGCATTTGGGTTCGCTTTGTTTTTAAGTTTCGGTTCGATTGTTTCCGTTTATGTAGGATAAAAATGATGAAAACAACGTTTATTGAGAAGTTCATGTATTTGTGATTTATATCCTCATGTAATGTTTTCCAACATTTTTCTTTAAAGTCTAAAATAAAGAATGAGGAATAGAAATATCAATACGATCTGTTTAAAAAGAAAAACATAAAAGAAAATGTGTATTAGAAAACAAATGAATTTTTGCATAGCAATTGTGAGAATATATTTCACGTTAAATTGCATTTTGGGAAGTCAACAGTAATTTTTGGAATGAAATATACACATATTTGAAACCATAAAATATTTCATTCGCAGTCCTCATAAAAATACTTTTCTCTTCAAGCATCGAGGTTTTGTACAAATTTCTTTATCTTTTAGTAACAAAATATCAGTTCTTGTCATGTGAAGTAAAATCCTAATCAAAAACAAATTTATTTCTAATTTTTCTTCTTTTACGTCCTTTTGGATAACTAAAATATTTAATACTCAAAATAAAAATTCTGAATGCATAGTTAATTTATTTCAAACTATTTTATTTATGTTCAAGTCATTTGAAAATGTTGACATATAATTAGTGAGTAATATTTGTTATGTAAATACGAATTCCCTACATACTTTAAATTAATGCAAAATGTGCTATTTTTCATTAAAATTACTGCATCAAGTAGACAGCACGCAAAAAGATTTAAATTAAAGGTACAACATTCTGTGTTTAACAAATAATTTGCATTTCAACATATGCTAACCAAGCAGATTTTAGTAATACCATCTGTATAAAAATGAAAAATGTTAAGTAGATTTTTCATATGAAAATCTCATTTGCACATTTGCTTTATGTATGAGAAGGAGAAACTCCTTCTATCATGTATTGGAATTTTATCACGGTTAACTAGGAATGAGGTTTACAGTACCATGGTATTGATTCTCATGTTGATCGAGACCCCACGACTATCATTAGAATATGGAATTCGATGACTCCAGAAATGTCACACAGAGTACCTTGCGGTATCTTCCCATCTTGTAATATGAGTCAGGAACTTGGGTCACTTATGAAACGATAAATGGTGCAAATCATGAGTAGGGTGAGGAGGTTTGCAGTGCGTTGGACATTGCTGCAGAAAAAACAAGCTTCGCTACTCTGGAAATCCAATAGTAAATTATGGAATCAGAAGTAGCGTTGCTGTATCTTTTCAGGTGAGTCTCGTTTAACGTATCTCTACTGTATGTGGATATACCAAGGAGAACTACTATTGCCAGCTTGGATTCATCTATGTCGCCTATGTATTTGAAAGGATGGTATGGAGTGTCACTGGATATACGTCTCCGTCAACTCTTTTTGGCTTAGCTGGTAATTTGGACAACTAGCGCTACATTTTTTACATATTTTCTATGTTTTGGTCATTTTGCCATTAAGTAGGACATTGCACGACTGCATGTTACCAAGGATGTCCTGACCTCCTTCCGTGCAATGGATGTTCGATTGCAGGTCTTCCCAAAATGTTTTCATATTTGTCGCTAATTGAGAACATCTGGTTCATGATTGACGAAAGACTGGAAAACTAGCATCACCAGCAAATACAGTGAAAGGTCTGGTATAAAATGAAAGCCGACTTGAATTCTGCACCCGTATCTGCTATCCAAACTCTATCTGGATCTATGCTCAGTCATATTAGCACTGTTCTTTTCACCAGAGAAAACTGTCCTGAGTACTGATTTCTGCATATTCTGTGCCTCAAAATTAACAGTAAATTCTATCATGAATTTCTCTCTTCATACTATATGCATAGTACTAAATACAATATGAAAAGTGGAATTGCTACCTGTTTATTGTACTACCATCTGTTTTTGTACTTGGAGTAGCTATTAATTGACCAGAACTGTATTTTGCATCAGAATAGTTGTTAGAATCCTAAAATTGAAAATAAAGAGGAATTATGACAATATATTTCCAAATTGTCATTTTGTTTTTTACTTTGGCCTTCTCAGGAGCTGAATTTTTCTACAGAATGTAAAATCAAATAATTCTCGCGAGTCTACAGGATACTGGCAATATTTAAAATCCATACATACGAAAAAAATCATAAAAAATATTAATGAATTGTTCTTAATTTATATGGTTTGATTGAGTTTTTCAAAAGCAAGTTTTCTTAAACAAAAAACGTTTCCCTATCAAAATCCTGTATAGCAGAAAATTATATGGTGCGTGGATATTCGTCGTATTTCAGCTTGAGCTGAAACAAGGTGAATGAAAACCAGTACCGTTCTTAGATCGCCTATTTAACTTGAGTATTCTCCTCTGTGACTGTCAACATGGTAGGCTTTTCCAGTAAGGTCATCCTTCGAGTCTTCAGTCTTTTGAAATTTTGTGAAAAGAGCCAGCGTTATATATTTTGTCGATCCTTCGGTCCCTTTGAATTTACGCTGTAAATTTATCTTTGTTGAAACAACACTTTAATTCAGGTGAAGGAACTCCAACTCAAGAAATATCCACTGTTCCAAGGTATAAACGGTTTTTGCATAACAAACTTGCAATTTCCGAACACCTCACGCTAACAGCAGGGTGACGTATAACTATGCTATGCTACCTATGCTAACAGCAGGACGAAGTATAGAATGGTAATCTCAAGAATTGCATTTCCCAACATCTTAGCTTGGGAGGTTACTCTACAATTGCGCACGTGATGATTTTGCCAATAAACAAATTTGTCACAATTGCGGAACAGAAAATTCGTATGTTGTCGTCACATTATTCCTACCTTCAGTCAAAATAATGGTTTGGGCCTCTATTTTCTCCAAAGATCTCATTTGTCCATTTTTTCGACACTACATAATTATTACAGTACACTATCTCGATATTCTGTTTGAAATCGTAGTGATATACAATTCTTTGAAGACTCAAGGACCACTTGGTTCATGCAAGATGGCGCCCATCCACATCGAATGGCCAAAGTGTTTAATTTAGCAACGAACATTTCAATAACATTGCCATTGGTTAGCGGCTTTGCAAACAAACAGGATGTGGCATTTCATTACTCTTCCTGTTCACCAAATTTGACGCCTTCTGATTTCTTTGTGTGGGAAAACCTGAAAGATCAAATGCATTCCCAAAATCTACTGACGACTGAAGAACTAGAATAGTAAATTTCTGCTACATGTGACGCGCCTGAGATGCTTGCAGGGGTTGTTGTTTTTTTTGTTCAATTTTGTTCTATAACACGCTATTGCTGCAATTGGTAAATATTTTTAAAATATCATATTTACATTTTTCAGACAACTATTACAATAACGCCATCACAGTAAACTAATAAAAGAGGAATTTTCGACTTTATTAGGAAACTTCTCCTTAAACACAA
>BPLQ01010221.1:736850-752931 GCA_021605075.1 Caerostris darwini
CCCCCCCCCCCACGAAATTTGATGCAAAATTTAATCAAAGGCTGAATAGAAATACCATATGACAGTTTCAAGACAATTTACTCAATAATTAATTTTTATATTAATTGAAAACTGTGCTCCTATAGAAATAGAATTGTGGGAAATATAATACTTAAATCTAACTCTTCGTTGGCTGTGGGTGATTTTAATAACAGATCGTTATTATTTTAAGCAATTTTATTCCAGTTATAAAAATAAAATGGGCCTGATGGCTCTCTGCGCTCGATGCGAAAGATTTCGGGTTCGAGCTCCGCTGGCGTCATGGAAGTTTGTAGTGGTTCTGAATCCACTTTAAACCTTAGGTCTCGGTCTAATATGACTGTAGGGCGTTTGGCTGACAACCCTACCCCGTAAAAAGAAAATTTCTAATGTCTGGAAATCTGCCAGTAAGCAGACGGTCTTTGCCCACCATGGGACTGTTGTGCCAATGAAGAAGAAGAATGAAATTGAAATATTCTGTTAATTTCGAAAACTATCTAACTTATTAAAATTTCTAAAATCCTGCATGTTTATTAGCTGTAATAAAAATTTTGCAATTATAATGAGTTTTTACGTTTAGATGAAATATTTTAATATTTCATTAATTTATTTTATTCTTCAAATCTTTAAATATATCAAAATGAAAAATATTACTTTTATGATGGCAGGCAAAAGTATTAAACTAACACTAACTGCAAAAAACACAAGATAATTTATTCTTCCCAGGCAAGTTTTAACAGTTTGTAAATAATGCTTTAGTAACATAACAATAAAAAAAAATGTCAAAATATTAGGAAAATCGTAAAAGAAATCGTCATTTCGTGCCCTCTAGATATTTTTTTAACGTTTCAATGATGAATAATGCAATCTGAAAAAGAGAACAATTGTTTTGCTTATTTTCTAATAAGTCTTTAAACATAGCTGAATTCATTATTTAAAAATTCATAATTAATTAAAGATGAATGAGTCAGAAATTCGGAATACGATAGGAAATGAATTAGTTTACTTTCCCCCAAAAATCTATACATTACGAATCGGTCTTTTAAAATCCTTTCAACTCGTATTGCTTCATTACGAATTTAATTTCAAAAATTAATAATTTAATTTTTAAACTGTATTTTCCATTTGCGTCTCAATTTTTTTTTCATAATGATGAATGTATAATTAAGGTTAAAAAAGGGATACTTTTTAATTGTCTTTTTAAGACAAATCAGAAGAAAATGCATTTAATTCTCATAAATAGAGCTTTCTTAATATTTATTCAATTCGTGTATTTCAATAAATATTTTAAAATTATGCATTGAATTTATAATCACCCTAAGCTTTACTGTTGCTGATTTTATTTTCATGCTTTTTATAATTCATGGATCATTTTTTATTTGATAATGCATAAGAAGAAAGGGACATTTTAAATACGTAATGAGAAAATATTGGAACAGGCAGAAAATAAAGAAATTTAATTTAAATTTAATTGCTTTCTTTGATTAACCGTTTGGCAATTTTAATTTTGTAACATTCTCAGAATTTTTATTAACTATGTTTTATAGGAAATTAATTTTAATGTTTATTTATTATATTTCTCAAGCTGAATCTTAATTTCAAAAAAATATTACTGACATTTCGTTTTTAGATATAACTACAACTTGTTTAATTTCGAATGTTTGGCACTTTGAGCTGATGTCATTCGTAATTAGAAAGTCTGATATGAAGCAAATTCAACGTTACCTAAGGTTAATTGCGGAATTATTATGCTGATATTGTGGTATGTAATTTTATTAGGCTTCATTCCCGTACAAGCTAGACATGTATCGGTGTGTGCTTTTGTAATATATTCATTTTTTCACTATTTTATTTAGCTTCTAGTTATTCTTGATAAACCTTAGCATTAATTTATAAATAAATTAAGTGCAATGATGTACAAATAGTTATTTTAAGCCTAATAATTATACATATGGAAAAAAATACGAATAATACGACTGTGAATTAAATTTCTGTTAGTATATAAAATAAAAATTGTTATGTAAAGGTATCTGTTATGCCATCATTATAATCATTTAAAATAGTTCTCCCACTTGGTTATTAAGCGAAAATTTTCAACAGAATGTGTTTTTACTTTTAAATACAGCGGCCTGATGGCCAATTGGCTAGTGCTCTGGTCTTTGGTACCATAGGCTTCAGGTTCGAGCCCTGGCGGTGGGATGGATGTTTGTTAGTGGTTTGGAATCCACGTTAAGGTGTACGTTCCGGTCTAATTAGCCTAAAATGTGCAGAAAATTACCGTAGAGTTACAAACCAAACATTTTAAATATGTACTTTTAGCTGATTTTAAAACAAAACACATTTTCTAATTTTTTTTTTTTTTTAACATTTTATAATTTCACTGAAGAAATTATTTCAATTTAAATGCTTATAACCTGTATCTCGGCCTTATTTGACGAATGATCATCACCTGAGTATTCATTGCCCACCTAAAGTTAATAATCATTATATCTAACGTCATTCTAAAATTCTAAAATTACTGTATACACCAAGAAAATATAAACTTCGTCCCGCACCTAACATCCCATTAAGTATCTCAAATTTAACAAAGGGTACTTATATCAGCTAATGACTGTTTTCCTGTTAGGTACTCGGCTCAATTCGACAGTATATATGGAAATATATACTGTCGTTTTCACTTTATATGGAAATGTAATTTATGCATAAAAATTATTCCACTTCTTTAAACAAATAAATTTATTTTTAATATCAAGGACTGGATCGGCCTGGTAGATAACGCGATGGGTTTCCGAAATTGAGAAGCAAAGTTTGGTCAAACAAAGACATACCAATAGACCCCTGGAGGTGGGCACTATAAGTCGGTAGGCCAGAATATTGTTCTTTTGGGCGGGGGATAAAAGAAAAAATCACCCACATGCCAAAAATTGGATGACAAAGTACAGGCGCTTTGTAGCAAGTTCCCTGTGGTGCACCTTGGATAACATGCAGGTTCCCTGTGGTGCACGTTGAAAATGATGCAGATTTGCCATTCTAGCAGTGAATGGCCCAGGTCACAGTATACAATATTAGAAAATAACAAATTTTATTATCACTTACTGTCAGTAAAATAAACAGATTTTATTTACTCCAGCATAATCATTGATTGAATGATTAACTTATTGTCCCCATATTATCTGCTCAACTGAATTAGTCAACTGAATCAATCAACGTCCAGCGAATTTCTGAAAGAAGGTGGGATGTTATCCTATTATGTACTGCCACCAGCCCGCAAGGTTATTAGTGGTAAAACTGTTAGTGTTGTAGATTTGTAACTGTACCCATGCTTAGCAATGGATGAAAAACTAAGAGTATATTTCTAGCTTTTCACTTCAAATTAACTACGCATGTTGAGGAATCGTCGACTAGGACATTGTTCGATAGCTCACACAAGAAACAAACTCCAATAATGACACATGCACAGATAATGATAATAATGATAATGGACTGTAATTAATTAATCTCCTTTATTTAGGCAGCCATCAATCTCGAAGATGGACTGCCACACGCAACCTTTCTCGTTGGTTACTGAAGTTCAACTCTTTTATTTATGCAGCCATCGCACTCATGGATGGTCTGCCACACGCAACCTTTCTCGTTGGTTACAGAAGTTAAACTCTTTTGTTTATGCAGCCATCGCGCTCGAGGATCGACTGCCACACAACCATTCTCTTTGGTCGCTGAGTTTCAACTCGTTTTACTTACATTCCTTCTTTCTCTCCCTGGCCCTCACCCCCCGCCAGACACCCCCACAGACAGGGTGTTTTCCTGGGCATAGGGCGTTGATCTCCCCTAAGCAGGGGGACATGGGTTTCGACGTAACAGACATCATGTCTTGCAGGCAGAGGAATTGATCTACGAAGCAAAAAAATATTTTTGATCTGGTCGTCACAACCTATACTAGTATATCTTCAGATGTCTGGTTTGTCACTATAAGGTTGTTTTTAAACACATTAGGTTAATTAGACTGTGGCCTACAGTTTAATGTGAATTTCGAACCAATAACAAACATTCAAGATTCCAATCTGAAGCCCGTGGTATCAGCGGCCAGAGCGCTAGCCAATTGGCCATCATGCCGCTATCTTCAGATGGGTTGGTATTCAACAAGGAATAAATAAGGATTCCATTAACAATTTTAATTAATTAATTTTTTTTGTAAAAATGATTTATTAAATAATATTTTTTTTTAATTTTAATCAATTTTTAACATTTACTTCGAAAATACTCTTAATATAATTATTGATCCTATTCTAATAATTCCGAAGACCGATCTCGCGAAATTGTCCACCAGCACCCAATAACTATCACGAATTGCCCGGCACACCGCAATCTATTAATATCCAAGCTCGAAAGCTGCGCCAGCAATCAAGTGCCACTTGGTTCTCGATTTGCGCTGCAGCCTTCTGTTTAACGGTCTTCCGATTTTGATTATTGTCGGGTTCCAATCACTTTCTAAGTGCATCCTCGGAATCTCTGGGGCTGTCTTGTCTGCAGGAAAGCTTATCGCCGCATTCCAGATAGAAGTCGCAAGGGGGAGACTCGGCGCAGGGCCAATTAATTGAGAGAGCAGCTTCATTCCTTATTTACACAGCAAATTAAATTTATTTCTACCGGCCTTGATGAAACCGCTTGTCAACAGCGACATGCGCTCTGCCCTAGGGTGGCTTCGAGATTACACACATTTGGTCGGAGCTGGTCCCCGGGGGTTGAAGACAGGACCTTGCCTCGGTGAGGGGGGAGGGGTGCAGAATATTTCAACCCAACCCCCATCCCCCGTACTCTTTCAGCTCTTTGCTTAAACACCGGTTCGGTGATTCAGAAAAGGGTTTAAGTCTCGGTATCACTGAAAAGCCAATCGTTGGTTCGGTCACGTTATTCTCATTGGGTAGTATCCGCAAGGGAAAAAAAGTGCAGCACGAAAAGACAGTTCAATTTTACATTGGAAAGTCTTCTTCGTTCCAGGATATATATGATTGAGCGGTTGTTTTAACATTTAAACACCGCTCCGATTGAATTCAGCTTCCCGCAAAGAGACTAGAGGGACTTTTCAAAACGATTGCTGGTAGTTTGATTCCCAGTGGTGAAGCTACGAAAAGATGTTTTTCTTGAATATTATTCGGAGTAGTTGCACGCTTTTCCGATTTAAAGATATCTTTGCATTAAAATTTTGTTTTCAATGGAATTAGTTTTAGCTACACGTTTTGATTTTATTTTGTGTATGTTAATCGCAGTAAATTATTTGTATTATTAAATTTTCAGTTTGCAAGGATTAAAATTAAAATTGCCTTTATTTTTACTTATTTATTATTATTTATATGGAGTAATATGATGTAGATTCAATGAAATTAACAAGGTATCCTTTTACGCTTAATTTAGCTGACAAATAACAGATTTGCTTTCGCAATAAATTATCTTTATTATTAAATTTTGATTTTACTGAGCTTTACAAGGAATAAAATTAAAGTTGTTTATTTTTAATTATTTATTATTTTCAAATTTGGAGTAATATGATGTAGATTCAAAGAAATTATAGTATCCTTTTTATGCTTAATTTAGTTGACAAATAAAGTATGATTTCAGCATTTCTGGTTTCGCAATAAATTATCTTTATTATTTAATTTTGATTTTACTGAGTTTTATAAGGATTAAACTTAAAATTATCTATTTTTATTTATTTATTATAGTTGAATATGGAGTAATATGATGTAGATCCAATGAAATTAACAAGGTATCCTTTTACAATTAATTTAGTTGGCAAATAACAAATCTTTCAGCAGTCTTAAACAAAGATATTTAAATTCAGAGAAAAATAACAAATATCATGTTGTCAACTTTTCTTGCTGCTTTTAGTGCGTTAACAGATACATAAAAAAATTCTAAATTAATAAAAAATTACCATAATAAAAGTATTTAATCAAAATAAAAATTATTAACAGCAGTGATTTGAGTTATAATTTATTTACTCAGGAATTTAACATCTAGTTTATTTTGATTTTTGACGATTATTAAAGAATTTATAAAGAAAATCCGATATTTTTAACTATTGAGGCCTTAAAAGCTTTAATCTTATTTTATCACCCATTTAATATTACATTTGTACTTACTTAGTTAAAAATAATTAATTATAGTTAAATTTACAATCATAATTTTTATAAACTCGCTCAATAAAATATGAATTCAATTGAAAAATACTGACTGCTTATTATTATAACCCATACGTTACTACTACTCAAAATATCATTTATTTATTAACCGAATAATTTTTTGGGATCTTATAAATGGCAAAGATAGGTTTGGATTCTTGAACTACACCATTTTACTGTGTAAAATTGCAGTTTTTATTTAATGAGGAAAAATAAGAAACAATATTGTGATATCTGATTAAACATCAGAGAGAAAAATGGTTTCGAGAAAAAATGTTGATAAATATCCTAAATTACATATTCGCATATTTGGTTAAAGAATCACTGTTTTTCTTCAAATATTTTACCATGACAAATAGATACAACGTTTTCAATCAATCGACCTTATTTAATGTTAAAATTATTAGATAGTTATTACCTAAAATTTTAGGAATAATAGTTTAATTTTTCAAGAACATAAACGATATTTATTAGAAAATCAATTAAGATAATAAAATTGTAATCCTGAATAACCAAGTTTGCAAGAAGAGAGAAGGAAATTCAATCTTTCCTTAAGATATTTTGAACTTTTTATTTTCTAGTTATTATTAGTTTTTATTGCTGTACCTCTTAAAATAACATAAAATGTTTTGAATTCATTTTACTTTTTTTAAAATTGTTTTGAAAGTTCTAATTGCTACATTCATTTCAAATATAAAGAAAATTGGTTAGATTAAAAAAAAAAAAATTACAGTGTCAAAATCTAAAGATTAACTTAAAAATATTCCTGAGAAAAGTTTTTACATCAATGTTTATTAATGTTTATGATTCTTATGAAAATAAATGCTTGTAAAGAAAGAAGTCAATGCTTTCTGAATAAATCTAAAATGAATATGAATTGGATAAAATAATAAAATATAAACAGCATTACCTAACATATTCTACTCATATTTTTATGATAATTTTTTTTTTATGGAGTGACACCTTCCTATTATCTTCAGAATTTTTGTCTGACTTAATAAAACAAGAATTTATGCATGAAACTGGAATATACCACAATCACTATTGAAACTAATTAATTAAACGCATGGCTATTTTTGAAACTTATAGATTAATAAATTAGGACTTTAAATTGATAAATTAGAACTTGTAAATTGGGGTGTAAATATATGTTGGGGATAGTGTGTAGCCGAAGTCCAGACAGAGAGAGGCGAAATGCAATAGAGTAATCTATGTATTGGATTACATTTTTCATGTGTGTGTGTGTACGTGTGCGTGTGCGTGAGTGCGTGCTAGGAGGAGGATGAAATAATGTTATCGCGTTAGTTCTGCTGAACAGAGCAAGAAATAAGGTGCGAATATTATTTTTTGTTTATCTATTTGTACTTTCTTTTGTTAAGTCTGTGGATCGTGTCTGTGGAGTTGTGGGGTTTAGAGAATAAAATACATTACCCATATGAATTACTGATTCATATTTTTAATGACTAGTAATTTCAATGATTTAGCTCAATTAAGGAAATTTTTCGATAGAGCTGAAATGCAAGTTCGAAGTTTAGAGTCGTTAGACATACAGATTGAAACGTATGGTACAGATTAAACGTACTTTTATTCCGATCTTATTAAAAAGAAATTGTCTTAGATTTTAATTGAAACTATGCAGATAATGATATTCTCGACAATCTCCTGTAGATCTACTATTTATTTGATAACCTTCCATAGATCTTCTATCAATCTATTTTGACAACCTTTCATAGATCTTCTATTTTTTTATTTCTTCTATAGATCTTCTATTTTCGACAATCCTATGATAAGGAATATAATACTAAATTTTAAACACTTGAATATAAAGAAGGTTTTAAAAGTTATATAAATACACAAAGTATAAATGATCCAAGAAATTCTAAAAATGTGTACTTTGTAATGGGGATCATCATGAGTTTTGTGAATTTAAAACAGTAATCGAGAAAAAAAATAAACCAAGACAAAAACGTTAGTAAAATTTAAAATTTTATTAATAAAAACTAAAACTACTTTTATTGCAATTAAAATGCATCCCAAAATGCCTTTCTCCCCTATTTTTCCGCTCTGTTTGGATACGTGCGACTTGACCATTTGCAAATTTTGCGCACAATTGGTGAACGAACTGTAGTTATAATTCAAATAATATTCTGTTACAAACATACAGTGAAGTAGTTTTACAAAAACGCAAAACAAAACTAGCGCGTGTCATTCTTTATAATATGCTTGAACGATCCTGAACAACTGGAAGAAAAGATAAAACTTTATTTTACACTATTCGCAACGACAAATTACGTGCTTTTTTTTATCAGCAACAGTTAACGAGGAAAGCATTCGTGTAAGAGAAAAAAATTCGTGCATTATGAAAAACTTAGATATTAAATGGAGAAGATGTATTTTAAAATACTATTGTTGTTTCTTAAGTTGAAAACTTGATTCAAACTTGAATAGTTTCAATAACATGAAGAAAGAATCGCAAAATTAGAATTAATAGGGGGCCTAATCTTTAAAATTTAATTTTAACTGGACCTAATCTTTAAAATTCAAGCATTAATCACGAAAATGATAATTATCGCTCCGATTATGGTGCTTTGAGTAAATTCTCAAAGTGTTTTGAGAAATATTCTTGACTAATTTGTGTAAGCATTATGAGCAAACACAGAGAAATTAATTGGAGAAGATATATTTTAATACTATAGCTATTTCTGAAATTGAAAAAATTTATATTGATAAAAAAAATCTTATCTTTGGAAATGTTTTTTTCTTTCAAAATAATATTTTACAATTTGAAAATAATTTTTAATTATCGACTAGCTTGAGTCTAACATCAGCTATACAGATCTGCGATGATAATAAATTATTGAATTCCAAAACACATGTAGTCAAAGGGATTTGAATATTTAAAATTAAAAAATGGAAAGTATGCACCACTTTTATTGCAAAAAGACGTGTCTACTGATTAGAAAAAAATTTAATTTTTTAACACAAATTTTATTAGTTGCACATATTGCATCATCTAGTCACATTAGTGGACTACCATTCTGTGATTAACCTAAATACCTCTTGATCGTTGAAATTAATTTTTAAGTGAATTAAAGGTAAATTTATTATGTATCGAAAGCCATTTTCTGTTAATCAATCTGAAAGGACTTTAAAATTCCAAAATGAGCCGCGATCTTATACACCTATTTCCCGTTACATATACAAGCTACTAACCAATAAACCGTCGTCGTAAAAACTGATCACAGACTATACTGTATCACAAAAAATATCAGGTCTGAACGAATGCGAGGTAGCCTCTTCAAGTGACGAAAATGGTTTTGAACCAGTTCTCCACTAGAAAATCTGTGTACTTGACTACGAAAGAATAGTTTTAAATTCATATTTTGAAATCTGTATATGCAAATAAAACATTTAAAAATGTACTGGTGTATAAATTCAATTTTTTCCTTGTTTGGAAAACCAGTTTCTAGCTATATCGTGAGGTTCTATGTGGTGCTTTTTATACTGCCCTTATTTACAACATAATAGATTTTTCAATTATGTTGCAAACAATATATTTTATAGCTAATTATATTATTTTTATAGGATCCGGCCTTAATACCCGCACAAAAACATATTTGAGTGTATATTCGTGTAAATATTATGAAATATGGTTGATAAATTTCAAAATACACCATACATAATATATGAATTCATGTTATATGAAACGGTGTTATCCTTCCAAAATTTGTAAACTGTACTAGACTATTCTTGCAATACTTATAATTTTAATGAAATATTATTTTAATATAATACTTCTTTTCGTCACTGCTAAGCACTAATAAACAAGAGTTTTTTTCACATTTTTAACAAATTTTTGTCTTAAGTCAAAACCTTCTTAAAATAAAAAAAAATCTCATTTCTTGGTATATAAATCTTCTTAAATCTTCATACATTCATTGCCTTTTCTAACTTAGTGCTTCGTTTAGTAAAGGAATCTTCATGTTAAAAGTATAGCACTGCCTTAGTCTAAGGCTAAGGCCTTAGTCTAAGGCTTAGGCTATGGTTTTAGAAGCATGTTTAACTTAATCGTTTCATACGTACTAATGTATCTTAATACGTTTCATAACCAAGTAAGTTTTACGAATAATTGATATAGTTAATTGATTAATTACAAGTGATTTAATTACCATAGAATTGACTTTATTAGTCGCTTTTTCCACTGGTAATTCTTGGCATTCTCTTCTTTTGGCATTCACATGATAAAAACTTCTTGTAAAAGTTACGTTCCTATCAACAAAATAACGCAACCAAAATCTGATGAAGAATCTTTCTATTGATTTCAACGGACGTTGAAAACTCTCCTTTAGCATTTCTGGATATATTTAATAATTTCATTTTTTCATATTAACAGAAATAGATTCTTATATAATATGTGCTGACCGATTTTTATTTGAAGTTTGAATAATTTATAATTTGCAAGAACTTGTATTTTGTATCATCGTTGGTTTTTTACCCTTGTGTAGCATATTTAATCCATTTTATTTTTTATAAAATATTTCTGCTTCATTTTTGTTTCCAAGTAGTTCTCGCTTGCTATTCACCCTGGATTAATTTATAAGCTTTATTACACTTCTAAAAACATTGCATTTGCATTGCAGGGTTTATATATATAATGTATTTATATATTTATCATATCAGACATTTAGTTTTTCATTTTGTCATGAAATACACTTCAATATATTTGGAATTTTTGTTTTTTGAGGGATCTTGTATTTTGGAGTTTCTCTTCCTCACTAAGAATTTATTTTTACTCTTTACCTTCAGTGCTTTTCTTTCCACAAATACGTTTTTATTTATAGGGATTTTTTTTTTTTTTAAATTTCTGTGATCTTCGTCGTCTACGCGTATAAAAAATATTCTTTTTCCTGATCTAAAAAACTTTCACTAGTAAATAAAAAAAATACTTAAATAATCCATTTAGATTTCTGTTTAAATTTCAGCTGTAAACTGTAATCTTCCGACTATCGAATTTCAAATAAAAAATATTTGCTGATGAGAAAAACTGATGTTTTTTATGCAAGCTCTACTCTTTTTTTTCGACATTTATTTCTAAAAAGTCGATATCTTACTATTCATTTTTATCGTGGCTTTAGCTTTTTATTTTCCTAAATTGACGCTAATTTTCTCAATCATCACTTCGATTGTTACATTACATAAGAATATAAGCCAAACAAATCAGTAATATTAAATAGCATAAATTATTTTTATTATATTTTACGCCATTAAAATTTAATAACATAAATAATGGCAAAAATTTAAATTTAAACAGTGTTTCTCAAATTGTGGAACGCATTTACTTAGAAGTTGACAGTGGACTTGTACTGTATCGTCTTGTATCTTAGAGATTTATTCTTGCTGATGCTGCTTTATCTCAATTTATCCAAATGTTATTCAAATATTACAGATAAAAGAATTGAAAAAATGTGACAATTAGACATTTATACTATAAAATTGACAGTGGATATAATTAAAGGAAAAGGAGAATGACTTGTTCCCTATAGTTACAAATTAGTTCACTTTACGATAAAAAAAAAAAAAATTAACAAATATATAATACGGAAAAAGTTTTTGCGAAAAAAAAAAAATTCACTTCGTAAGAACTTCAAAATTATTTATAACATGTCTGTGAGGGATGCCGCCGTGAGTTGTTTTATATTTGGAAGCTATCAATCTCAGATCAAATAAAATACGACCCCACTATAACCGGTATCAACTGCTAACCCACTATAACCGGCCAACCGGTATCAACTGCTATAGCTGCGTTATGGGTTAATCGCCTTATTTCGAAAATAAAGTAATAAAAACACCTATTAGTAATTATTGTAACGAAATCATACTATTGCCGAATGTTACAGTTAAAAATTAGAGTATTCGAGGATAAAATAAAATGCAGAAAAATAAAAATATTGTACTAATGCATTGTAGTTAAACTTTATTTTCACATATTTTTAAAGAGTTAAACTATGATAATTGTGCAGTATTTTAATTATAAAGTAATAATACTTATAATGGAAAGTATTATATAATATAATTATATAAGTATATATAATTATATTATATAATACTTTCCATTATAAGATAATTGAAAATACAATACTGCAATAACTGATTTGAATACAAAGTACTTAAAGTTACATTACTAATTTAACATTTCTACTTTATTAGAATATACACTGAAGTGACAAAAGTCATGGGATACCTCTTAATATCGTGTCGGCCCTCCTTTCGCCCGGCGAAGTGCAGCAACTCGACGTGGCATGGACTCAACAAGTCGTTGGAAGTCTTCTGCAGGAATATTGAACCATGCTGTCTCGATAGACGTCCATAATTGTGAAAGCGTTGATGGTGCAGGATTTTGGGCACGAACAGACCTCTCGATGATGTCCCATAAATGCTCGATGGGATTCATGTCGAGCGATCTAGGTGGCCAGATCATTCGCTGGAATTGTCCAGAATGTTCTTCAAACCAATCGCGAACAGTTGTGGCCCGGTGACATGGCGCATTGTCATCCATAAAAATCCCATCGTTGTTTGGGTACATGAAGTCCATGAATGGCTGCAAGTGATCTCCAAGTAGCTGAACATAAGCATTTCCAGTCAATGTTCGGTCCAGTCGCCCCAGAGGACCAAGTCCATGCCATGAAAAAACAGCCCACACCATTACGGAGCCACCACCAGCTTGAACAGTGCCTTGCTGACAGTTTGGGTCCATGGCTTCGTGGGGTCTGCGCCACACTCGAACCCTACCATCAGCTCTTACCAACTGAAATCGGGACTCATCGGACCAGGCCACGGTTTTCCATTCATCTAGGGACCAACCGATATGCTCACGTGCCCACGAGAGTCGCTGCAAGCGAAGTCGTTCTGTCAGTAAAGGCACTCGAGTCGGTCTTCTGCTGGAATAGCCCAAGAAAGCCAAATTTCTCCGCACAGTTCCAACAGACAAGTCCCTTGTACATCCCACATTGATTTCTGCGGTTATTTGACGCAGTGTTGCTTGTCTGTTAGAATTTACGACTCTTTGCAGACGTCTCCGGTCTCGGTCGTTAAGTGCAGGCGGTCGACCACTGCTCTGTCCATGTTGGGATGTTATGCCTGAAATTTCATACTCTCGGCCCACTCTTGACACAGTGGATCTGGGAATGTTGAATTCCCTAACGATTTCCGAAATGGCATGACTTATGCGTCTAGCTCCAACTAACATTCCGCGTTCAAAGTCTGTTAATTCCCGTCGTGCGGTCATCATAACGTCAAAACCTCTTCACATGAAGAACTTGAACAGAAATGAAAGCTCTGCGAAAGCACTGCGCATTTATACCAGTTCTACGCGATGCTACTGCCATCTGAAAATTTGCATATTGCTATCCCATGACTTTTGTCACTTCAGTGTATTACTACAGTAACATAACTTGTTTATCAATGCATATCACTTAACTCTTAGATTTAAGACGATTACTTTTATTTGCTTAGAATTTATATAATTTAATACTAAGATTTAATATTCGATTTAATATAGGATTTAATATAAGATTTAATATTATGCAAATATAACAAATGAAGAGAGGAGTGAGCAAATTCCATCCAAGTCACTAAGTCATTTACATCGTTCAGAACTTCGCATGTGCCTCAATTATTACAGAGCTAAATGTATTAGATAAATTTATTATATTGTTGAAATGTATTTCTGTGTACCTATTCTATATACGTGTATAAAATGCGTTTTTGTATCAGTATTAAAAGCGTTTCTGTATACCTGCTCTGTACATGTAAGCATGTATATGGGTTTAGGGAAAAAATATCATTCTAACCGTGTCAGCTGGATTCCCACCAGATACTAATTTCACAAGTCGCAGAACATCTGCCAATCAGAAGCTTGAGTGTGCAGGACATCAGGCTTCGTTTGACTGATATGCCATCATAATATTTGGCGGCTTTATTTTCAATGACATTATAGAGTACGGTATTTCCAAACGGCCTAAATAAAACTTTTTCCAAAAAAAAATTCAATTTTTTGTTATTTTTTTTTTTTTTTTTTTTTTTTTTGTCGATCTATGAAATGAATAAGTTTAATTATTTTTGTGATTAGAAATAAAATATTTTTAGTTATGGCTGCATTTTAATACAATTGATTAATTGCAATTAATAATAATAAAATTCTAAGAACTTCACTGTTCGAATTTTAAAACTCTGCTATATATATATTCCATATAAAATAGATTTAATAAAACCTGAAATCTATTAGGATGGAAAAGGTCAACGCAGAACGCAACAATTGAAATTCTCCCGTCCTAAGAAGGAAGCAAAGGTAAACCACTGAATTAAAGTAGTGTGTGTGTGTGTGTGTGTGTGTAATTATGTTGTGAACATTGCAGGAAACTCTCCTAAATTTTCTTGACATTGTTTGTTTCGTGACTATTATCGTACTTTGCAATATGTAAATAATTTATGTAAAGTAACTTTTCTGTTTTAGATAATTTAAAATAAAATTAATAAAAATTAAAAATTAAACTTTTAATTAAAATTGTAATAATTTTAAAATAATTAAAAATTAAAAATTAAACTTTTAATTAAAATTTTAATTATTTTAAAATAATTAAAAATTAAAAATAACATTTTAAAAATTAAAAATAAAATGAGGACTAAACTTATCAATCGTAACATCTAAGAATTTTAATTTTGATGTTGATTTCTATTGTCATAAAGAATATCACTATCTGTTTCTCTTTTAATTAGTACAGGTAAAAGAAAGTTTAGTATCAAACTATACGATAACAATGTTATAATTGCTAACAAATTTTATAGAGCTTTTCCTAGGAGGATCATGATAAAAAAAATTTATTAGTATATAAAAAACACAAAATTTCCAAAAGTATTGAAAACATAATTCGTAGAATACATTGATTCTTCTTGTTATTAATTCTATTTTTATCTTACTTTGTTTGTTCATTTATTTTTTGCAGTATTTGCACATGTATTTGCCATTGTATCCTTTTTATATATGCACTTTAGAACAGTAAATAATATTCAAAACGTTTTACCAATAGTGTTTTAAAAGATTTATATGTCCTATAGACTATTTTTTTACATTAAAGAAATTTTTTTTATACTTTGGTAAATCCTTTCAATTCCCTGATTAAACGCCAATTACAATTTATACACTTTAATGCCTAATATCCATTTCCATATGACACTTAAAATTTTTCATTTTTTTTTCATAGTTTCACATTAACATTTATAGCCATATAGATATTAAAAATTTTATTATTATAGGTTGTTCAACTAATTTATCTTTTTTGTTCACAATGGTTAATTTCCCTTAATTTATCACATAAAATGTTTTAACCTATTACTTCAGCATAAAGCAATATAAAAGCATGTACTTCAAAGAACATTAATACGTTGTATTGCAATATAAGTATTTATTGCTTTTACCACACGTACAATAAACTAAACTAGATGTTGCTATTATAAGATAACAAAAAAGGCACTTTTTTCCCTTAAAATTCGTGCCTAAAAAATGTTAATGAAATACATGTCACCTTTTAAACTTCCTAAATCATAAGAATTATAATTAGTTTGCCGCCATTCCTGTTCTATTTGTTATATTTTTGCCAAGCTAAATGTATAACTAATTGATCTTTTAGTTTAGAATGATTGATTTACATTTATTTAACGCATAATATGTTTGTACTCATTATTTCCTCACGAAACAGAGTAAAATTTTGTATTGGTGATATAAAAAAGATATATACATTCTGTGGTATGATAGAATGTTTTCCTTATTTTATTCGATCCCTGAAATAGTCCCAAGTGCCAATTTGCAAAAGCAAAGTAATAAAATT
>BPLQ01010221.1:1352941-1557826 GCA_021605075.1 Caerostris darwini
ATATAAATATTCAAAAAAAAAAACAAATTCAAATATTCAAGCGAATATTTTAATTACTAAGCTATTTAGGCTCCTTTGGTATAACAAATTTTAAATTCATTTCTTACATAGCAAACAAGAAGGAATGGCATAACTATCTCCATTTCTTCGTCTGAAGTAAAAAATATTTTGCCCTTTGATACTTTCTAATAATTTGTTATTTAAAAATCAAAGATCAGCCTTTATAATATGAAAATAAATTTTTTAAAAATAGAAAGAAAATTATTACAAATAGTAATAAATGAATTGAGAAATAGTGCTAAATTGTGTATATTTTTTTTTTTTTCTCTCTCTTTATGATCATTTGCCAAATAAATAACCAGTTGTAATGGAGAAATTTCCACGGAAGTCAGGATCATCTTTTCTATTTTTCATCTAAAACCATTTAACAAATTTAACTTACTTAAATCTACTTATAAAAAAGAAGAAAAATTTAAAATGCAAATCTGTGGAATTAAAATTTCTAGTTAATTATGAGTGTAAGACGATTCCACTTTTACTTTTAGACAAAATAAAAGAAATATAACTTAGTAAAATTTTATTATATAACAATTCATATACAAAAGTCCCATATGTGATTAACTTACTCTGTCAGGTATATTGTCAGCTGAACCCCAACTTTTCATTCGGGTAATGGCTCTTCCACTGGCTGACAGGACGGAAGGTTTTTTCACTTTGCTATTCAGAGACCCCATGCGCATCAAGCTAGGCTCTTTGTCACCTTTTCCAGCTACGTATTTCAGAAAAAAAGTACTTATACTTAAGTAGAATTTGATACAAGGATTATGATACTTTATGATCCTTTGTGACGAACACATGGATTAATGATTATGATATTTTATGATCCTTTGTGTGAACACATGGATTAATGATTAGACTTTATGATCATTTGATATGAACCATAGATTAATGATGTGATCGTTTGAGATGAACATATGGATTAATGATTATGATAGTTTATGATTAACCATTAATCATCAATCCCGTTTATCGATTAATCAGAGATATCTTCATTACATGTATATTATCGGAATAATACAAGAAGCCTACAATTATAAATTGAGATAATTTCAATGAATACATCGAATATTTTAATCTTCATGTCTCCCAAGAATAAAAAAGAAATGTAAAAATTCTTTAGAGTAACATAATTTATGATGTTTTGCTTATACTTGCTATATTTTAATGTGACACATCAGTAACAAAATCATTTGCAAATATCAACTCTAATATCATCATACTTAAGATATACTGCATTTAAATTTTAACAGGGCATATACGATTATTTTAAATTGTAAGAATTAAAACATTCATTTATTGCTTGGCGAGGCTAAAGAAATGTATCTTTATGAAAAAGGCATTTGACATCTCAACAACAACAAAAATCTTCATTTCTAATTTTTAATCCATATTAAGAAATAATAATAATAATGAATAAATGAAAACATTTATCTTTTTCGGTTTTTTTTTTTAATAAAGTAATAATGATATACATAATATTCAAAAGGAAATCCTTACCAGCAGTTTTTCCACACAAAAGAATAGGAAACGACAATGAAGGAAATAAAGTGATAAAACCTGGGGAAAAGAAAAGAAAATTAAATTTTAGCATGCTTTTTTTAGAACAATGAGATCAAAAATAAAATGCTTTTCACCTAGTAATATCATTTTACAATATGTTAAAAAGGCACAATTCTAATAAGAATGCACAGACGGTACTTATTATATATTTAAGTAGAAAGTTTCTCTTAATGCATTAAGGACCAAACCTTTTCTATTTGAAGAAAATTTAATTTCTTTCTATTTGAAGAAAATGAAGAAATTTAATTAAGTCTTGACATATATTAAGAGTCTTATTAAAAGAAAAAAAAAAGGGGAGGGGAAATAAAGATAATATTTAATTTTACATGAATTAAAAATATTGCGAAAACACATCATTAGTAAAAAACGAATTTCCGATACATGATTTTTTTTAGAGCTATGTTACGTAAAAGATCATTACAATTTCTACATGTGATTATAGCTTAGTAGGCTAAAAACAGATCTACATGAAATGTTACTGAATGGTATTGGTACCTACTGCTTAAAAGTATAGGGAAAAAAAAAAAATTACAAAAATGTCTAAAAATACGACTAATTGTAATAAAAAAGTATTATGTGTGACATATATAATTTCGTATTAACGAAAGCTTCTTTTAAACTCGTAATAAAGAGATTCGCAAAATTTATAACTGAAAAAAGGATTGGGGGGGAGGATGTTTATGTTAGGTTGCAATTTTGCAACGTCAAAATTATTGAAATAATACTTCAACACTACAAAGCGGCCTGACTAGAGCTCTGGCCTTCGTTACCACAGGTTTCAGAAGAATTCAGGTTCGACTTCTGGCGGTGGCATGTATCATTGTGGTTAGTGGTTCGGAATCCACGTTAAACTGTAGATCCCGGTCTAATTAGCCCAAAGTGTGTATAAAAATGACAAAGCGACAAACCAATCAACATTACAAATGTATTAAAAATTACATAATCTATGTAATCAATAGGATAATTATAATATAATCTACTTCTTCAAGATATATAAACTAAGATTCAAAACAAGATATTTTTAAGATCGTAGAGAAAATATCATTGTTTGGTTTTAAATATGATTGTTTGGTATTTTTAGCCAGTATTGGGTTTAGCTCCACTTTCATTCATAATAGATGTGTTATCAAGAATATATATATATAAAAAAAGCCAAAGAAATTATTATCATTTTTTTTTTCTTTGTATATTATACTTCGTGTAGCTATTCTAATAAGAAAGAGGGAAAACGTTATATAGTATTTGGATTGAATTTTAATGGACACATTTTCCTTCAATTTTCGCATTTTATTACTTTAAATTAGATACTTTTTTTAGAAGATATAAATTGGTGCAATTCAAATATTATTAATACAACATTTACAAAAACAAATAAGTACAGGAACAGAAGAATGTTCACAGTCTCTTTTCAATAATTGACCCTTTTTTTATTAGAAATTAATATATTCTAAGAGGCCTGATGGCCCAGTGATTAAAGTTCTGACGCCACATATTTCGGGTTCGAATCCTGGTGATGTCATGGATGTCCGTACTGGTTCGAAGTCCACTTTAAATAGTAGGTCCCGGTCTAATATTGCTAACAACCATATAGGGCTGACAATCATACTCGGTAAAAAAGAAAGCATCTGTCAAAAAAAAACTGCCAGTAGACAGACGGCCGTGCCCACCATGGGGCTGTTGCGAAAATGAAGAATATATTCTATAGTTCTTTATCGAAATGAAAAATGAATTATGTAATGATAATGTGAATACGTCTTATACGAGATCAATAATATATGGCTTACAATGTATTTTGTGATGCAAATTTAATAATCTTGTTTATTGAATATTTGTCATTGATTAAGGAATATTCATATATTACACACTGCGATTTTAAACAAATCTGTTTATCAAACGAAAGTTTTTTTTTTTTTTTTTTTTTTAATTTTACATTACAAAAATTTCAGTAAAAGTGCTCACTGTTTCCATGAATTTTTAATAAAATTTATTTAACAACTATGCAAATTCCACAAAACAGGTGTTTTTGAAAGAAAATCTCAGCAATACTCGTTACATGACACATAATATTTCTTACAGAAGTCTTTCTTCCTTATGCCGCATCCATCTCCCATACAATATACAGCAACGACAGTATATAAACGAAGAAAATAAAGAATGAAATAAAAGCATATAAAAGAAAAAAACATCCACTCCCCTATCAGAACCCTGGATCTCCCCTGCGATTTGAATCACGGGGCCTGGCGTTTTATTTCAGTCTTTTCGACAAATTTCAAAGCTACTCTTACCATCCTCTCGCCACCAGTTTCATTTCCCGCTAAGCCCCCCACCACCCCCTTCTTTTATCATTTTCCAATAGGTGCCCCTTGAATTTTACAGCCCTAATGCACCAGAGCCGTCCCAGGGCACCCGATGCCCTTCATAAAGATGGTCCCAGGGCGGGCGAATGTCGCCGCCCTGTTCAATCCGGTGTTTGGAATTGTGAAGGAAATAATAATCATAAAAAATAGGGATTTTGCGACACTGTCTTATTGATAAATCGTCCCTTGTTTTGGGGTTCATCTTTTGCGGATCTTCGTCGGAATAGGAAGTCGTGTCTGAGATTCGGGTATGGATCAGTGTTGGCTCCCTTTCTTTAAGTTTGCCGATGCATCAACTGCCTTCCCCTCTGCTTCCCTTTATTTCTGTTTTGAAAAGTGTTCACCTCTCTGGAGATGGAGTGATAACATTTATTTCTCTGATATCTTCCCTTCTCGTTTTTTTTGTAAAGTAGCCAATTTTTTTCTGACTGGACATTTCTCTCTTGTGTCAGGCACTGAGCAATTTTCTTCTTACATACAGATTGTCAAAGGAAGTCATGGACCAAAGCAACATTGTGGGGAAGATTTGGATTGTGGGTTAGGAGTACTTTTTTCTTTGTATGAGTAAGTATATTGCAAATCCTTGTGGTGCTATAATGCGAGAACTTTTGTGAGAGCAAAACATCCTTTGTTTTTGTGAAGTTGAAGAAGACCAATCTCTTTTATTGTTAGGAAGACAAAAGAAATCCCATAAATAGTGTAACAAAACTGAAGAGCGTTTCTCGCATATTTAAAATGAAGTTCTTAATTCACAATTTCCTACATAAGATTCAATTTTTATTTATTTCTCCGATATCTGCCTTCTCGTTTTTTGTAAAGTAGCCAATTTTTTGTGACTGGACATTTCTCTCTTGTGTCCGGCACTGAGCAATTTTCTTATGTGCAGATTGTCAAAGAAAGTCATGGACCAAAGCAACGGTGTGTGGAAGATTTGGATTGTGGGTTAGGAGTGCTTTTTTTTGTATGAGTAAGTATGGTAAATCCTTGTGGTACTCTAGATTGTGAGAATTTTTGAAAGAGCAAAACAGCCTTCAATTTTATGAAGTTGAAGATCAATCTTTTTTTATTGTTAACAGAAGAGACATCCCATAAATAGTGTAACAAAACTGAAGAGCATTTCTCGCATATTTAAAATGAAGTTCTTAATTCACAACTTTATAAATAAAAGATTCAATTTGTATTTATTTTCATGAAATTCCAGTTCTTATTTCTCTGATATCTCCCTTCTCGTTTTTTTGTAAAGTAGCCAATTTTTTCTGACTGGACATTTCTCTCTTGTGTCAGGCACTGAGCAATTTTCTTATGTACAGATTGTCAAAGAAAATCATGGACCAAAGCAACATTGTATGGAAGATTTGGATTGTGGGTTAGGAGTACTTTTTTTTTTGTATAAGTAAGTATTGCAAATCCTTGTGGTGCTATAATGTGAGAACTTTTGAGAGAACCAAACGTCCTTCATTTTTATGAAGTTGAAGAGGATCGATCTCTTTTATTAAGAATGAAGAAATATAAAATTACATGAATAGTGTAACAAAACTGGAGTATTTCTTGCATATTTAAAATGAAGTTTTTTAATTCACAATTTCATAAATGAAGATTCAACTTGCACTTATTTTCTTGATTTATTTCGGGCCTGAATGGCCGAATGTCTATTGCTCTGGTGCTACAGTTTTCGGATTCGAATCCCGACGATGAAATTCCAGTTTTTTTATTTTGACATAGAAATCGCAGAATTGTACACGTTAAGGATTCAACGACGTTTTGGATTTCTATCACCATATTTATGACATTTCTAATCGGAAATTTGAACTTTGCAACTTCTATAAAAAAAAGAGAGAAAGAGTAAGCCATGATAAAAACACAAAAAAGTAAAAATATACAGTCTGAAAATGACTTTTTTTTTCCCCTTTTAATTAAAAAGCCACGAGTGTACTCAAGTTTTTGATTTCATGGATATCATTTCCCAAAATGGGCACAAACCTTTTTTTTTTCCAATGGCATAATAAAAAATGATATAACTACACGAAACATTAAAAAAAAAAAAACATTGACTATGATAACTTATTTCATGAAGTTTTTAGGGACTGTGTGATAAAAGTGGTTAATGAATAATTCAAATTCTTTTCCATCAGAAGTTTGAAAGCGGCCTGATAGCCAATTGGCTAGTGCTCTGGCCTTTAGTTTCGGATCCTGGCGGGGGCATGGATTTTGTTAGCGGTTCGGAATACACGTTAAACTGCAGGTCCCGATCTAATTAACCTAAAGTGTGTACAAAATGAAAATAAAGCGACAAACCAAATCAAATGAATCAGAGGTTTGTAAACCTAAAGAAAAATATATTGAAAAGAATACTGAGCTATTTGATGCATTTTAAAATTAATCGCTTTACTGATTAATTGATAGTTGTAGAAAAGATGCTATAGAAATGAAAAAACGAAGGCATCCGGAAAATATCATAAAAGCAGCAATGAAATTCATACTGTGTCTGAAATTTAATTTTAAAAAATACTTATTAATCTCATCAGGAGTTTTAAATAAGGTTAGTAAACTTAATGTTTGTAAAAATTACGTTTATGTAATTCTAAACAAATTGTTGTTAATCAAGGCATGTAGAAAGGTTTTAAAGAAGAAAAAAAATGTTATACTTTCTTAACATAAGCTTTTCGATTTTTATAAGAAAATGTTTCATTTTGAAAATTTCATTATAATTAGTCCTAAGCTTTAGTCTAATTAGCTAATATAAAAAACTACTCTCCTATTCAATCACATAAACTTCAATCCTACAAGAATCATTAAATACAAAATGAGACCGAAAGAAAAAAAAATTAAGTCAATAATGGTTTTTGTACACTTTCTACCCAAAATTTAACACTAAAATGTCAATTCGAAAAGCCTTTAAAATTTCTATAGAACTAAAACAACACTGAATCACCCATTTTCCGATTCGTAATTAGGATAGACCAAACAATTGCAAGATTCGCAAAAGGATATTTAAAAACAAAATACGAGAAACCGATTGAGAACCATCCTTTTAAATACAAAGAAATTAACAACATTATCGGAAAAAAGAGTCGGAGAGAGAAAGGGGACTCCTTGAAGAAGGCTAACATTATCTTCGTTTTTCCTGATTTGCCTTTACTGGAGCAAAACACAAGCAAAGGAGGGGAAAAAAAATTTTATCAATCGGAAAGCTTATGTTAGGAGAGTATAAAAAAATGCATCGTTTTGGTTACAATTAGTTGGCTAAATCTGAACTTACAATTAGTCCAATTAGCTAACATAAAAAAAACTACTCTCCAATTCAATTACACAAACTTCAATACTACAGTAATCTTTAAATACAAAATGAGACTGAAAGATAAAAAAAAAAAAATTAAGTCAATAATTGTTTTTTGTACACTTTCTTTCCAAAACTTAACACTAAAATGTCAGTTCGCAAAAGCCTTTGAAATATCTATAGAACTAAAACAACACAATCAGCCATTTTCCAATACGTAATTAGGATAGACCAAACAGTTCTAAGATTAGCAAAAGGATACTTAAAAACAAAATACGAGAAACCGAATGAGATCCATCCTTTTAAATACAAAGAAACTAACAGCATTATCGAAAAAGAGGGTCTCCTTTCTCTTTGAAGAAGGCTAACATTATCTTCGTTTTCCTGACTTACCTTTTCTGGAGCAAAACACACACAAGCAAAGGAGGGAAAAAAATCCCGAATGATTAAACACGTAGTTAGATACCATTCCGAAATCCCGGAGCTAATCCATTACCGAAAGCCATGTCAATGGAATTCTCAGTCCCGGGGATTCAAAGCAACGAGGGTGGATGGAACAAAAAAAGCAGATAGAAGATAGAGGGTAAAAAAAATTACGAAATGGTTTGGGTAAGGGAAGGGGGGGGCAGGAAAAAATAAATAAAAGACAGGGCTATACACCCCTGCTTGCGCAGGTAGAATGAATAAATAAAAGCTGCAGAGAGGGGAAAAAAAAGAAAAGAAAAAACGGTCGTCTGTCTCAAATTCTCTATTCTCAGAGAAGTGGATGGGATGGAAAGCTCTCCCTTAGATCCAATTCACATGCAAACTACCACTCGGAGCAGCTGTCACTGGGGTGATGGATGGTGCTCCTATGGTTGGCCGACACTCTCCAGTGATTCGCTTCTTTCTTCCTGTGAGGGAGCCCATCAAACCCTCGATAGTCCTTTTCTCTTTTAAGGTCCGAGCTCCTCTCTGTCGACCAGCGTTTAAGGACCTGTATAACACTGGATCAGGGGTAGGAGGAATTGTAAGATGGAAAAAAGAAGGGACTAGAAGGAAAAGAAAGTCTCTGCTCTCGCACACGCATTAGGATGAGGTTTCTTTTCTTTTTTGCCTTTTTTTTTTCCCCAAGGAAAATATTTTCGGTTCAGACAATTCAAAGTGACTCGGGTATTTTATTGAAAGAGCAGTGCTTTTTTTTTTCACTCTCTCGTTGAATGGAGGGATCATCTGAAGGCGGAAAAAAGGGAATCTACTACTCCAAATAGTGGAAAAGGGTGGCCATTTTGTGTGAATATTGTGTATGGATTATCATTGTAGATGTGGAGGATTTCCGTTTTCAAGTAATAAAGATGTATTAGCATGTTGCAACAAATACCAAGAATATGCTTAATAATTCATGGTTAATTTCTCAAAGTTACAAGTAAATAAAACATGTTAAAAAGGAATTTTGTAAGTCTCCTCCAAATAGTGGGAAAATGTGCCATTTTGGGGGAATATGTATGAATATTGTACATGGATTAATATTGTAGACGTATGTGGAGGATTTCCGCTTTCAAGCAATAATAATGCATCAACACATTGCAACAAATACACATGGATATGTGTAATAATACATGGTATATGGATACATTTCTTAAAATTTTAAGAGTAAATAAAATGTGTTAAAGGAATTTTGCAAGTCTTCTCCAAATAGTGGAAAAGGGTAGCGATTTTGTGGGGATATATGTGAATCTTGTGTATGGATTAAGATGGTAGATGAATGTAGAGGATTCCTGATTTCAAACAATAACGATGCATTAACACATTGCAGCAAATAAGCAAGGATATGTGCAATAATACATGGTATATGAATACATTCCTCAAAGTGTTAAGAGGAAAAACATGTTAAAAAGGAATTTTGTAAGTCTATGGTAATCCCAATACGGTTTAAAAAAATGTTGAAATAAAAAAGTAAATTTTAATGTAACAAATAATGTACTTCATAGCGAAAGAAAAATTGTCTTAGCACTAACTGGTGTGGATAAAACAATCACAGTATATTTAATTGTATAAAAAGGTGAAATTAAAGAATATTGGAAATTACATTGCATTCTAACAAATGGTACTAATTTAAACATACTCCCCGTCTTTTATTCATTCGATAAAAAAAAAATGATAAATGATGCTTTGAAGCCATAATTGTTTCAGATAAATATATCAGAGTTTTGGTATATTATGATAAAAAAAGTATAATTAGAAATCGGTAAGTTTAATATTTAACTAAATGTTTACCGAAGCATTGGCAAAAGTAATATCCCAATATGAGCACCACTGTTTTCTTTGTTATAGTTACATATTAGATAACAAAATAGTTTAAAACAAAAACTTTGCAATTCCTTTTTTCAAAAAATGCCGGCTATAAAATTGGATTATATTTATGTTGCATTTTATTCAGATTTTAAAAGAAAATCAAAATAATAGTGAAATATTATTTTTATTGATAAAAAAATGGTATCCTTCGTCGATTCGACAACTATCACTTGATTCACGGATGTTATAATACCCTAAACAAATAATACAAAAGAATATTTTTACATGCATTTTGCCATATGGGTTTACTCCCCTGCATATGAATCTGTTTTTAATTGATTGTTAATACATGTGACAGTAATGTTTGTTTTAAACAATTATTGCTAAATGCAATAATTGTTAATAATTGTTGCAATAATTAACATAAAATTCTATTATTCCATATTTATAACTCTTACTCAATGCATGTGTTACTAAAATCAAAATTATATTGATTAACACTACACAACAAAAAACTGGGAAAAAAATTGACTGATGTTTATTAATCCTTCTATTGGTCCCTTCACATCTTCATTTTACACCTTACTACTATTAATAATGCAATATTAGAAATTATTTTTCAAAATTTTTCTCAGTTTGCAATTGCTGAATCCAAATTCAAAATGACTATTATGATCATTATCAAACATCTACACAGCATTGGTATATATAACAGTCCTTTGTGCAACTAGTTAACTCTGAAATGGACAAAGATAATTTGCTATGCTGTTTCATTGAATGAAGAAAATTGTAGAGCAGATATTGGCTGGCTAGAGAGTTGATGGAATTGGCATCCAGTGACTAATTTTCTGTTATATTTATGTAGTCACAGTTTTGATGCAATTCTTGACATTATTATGAGTAACTGTTTTGTATTCCATCTTTATGCTCCAATCACATGCATCTATGATGCATGGGAGCCAATGATGTAAAATCAAGTGCTTTTATACAATGATCATTATACTTTTTAGAAATTATACAGCATGTCTCAATACAAAATTAAATTTCAATATTTGCGAATGAATGTGATTCATCCAAGAACAGTTTTAACTTAAAAACTATTTTTTTACAGAATATATAATAACAATCATGCTATTTAAACTACAATTAATAATAATATTAAAAAACATGACACAGATTGAAAATAAATAAAGAAAAATTATAAATATAAAAAAATAATAAATAAAAAATAAATATATAAAATAATAAAAAGTATTCTGGTCTGTGAAACAAAGAGATATACTTAAAATATTTTATCTTTTCTCAACAATAAAGGAAAACAAAATCGATTTATTAAGGGGAAAAAAAGCACCTTTTAATTATTTAAACAGCACAAGTAAAAGAAAAAAAGCAATTACAAGCATGCATACATTGATAAAACTTAGATATAATTAAAGAAAAAATTCCAAGGAAAATCTGAATTATAAAAAGAATTAAATTTGGCATATTTGCTGAGGAAGACAGAATCAAGCACTTAAAATCTTAAGGAATCTGTAGGAACCATGTAAGCGCAGGGATTTAAAATACGACTTCTAACTGGTGTAACGTCTTTCAAAGACAGAGTTTGGCGCACAGATTTAGCAAAGCGAAGAGATCTTAAATGCCATGGACGAGAAATAGGAATTTCATCAGTCTTACGTTCAGCCTGGGTTTTAGGGAGATAGTGCAGAGGTCGCTTGCCACTGTAGTCTCGCATACTTGAATCAGCACCTATGCAAAAAATACATAAAATATACATAATTTTTCTCCATCAGATAAAACAATTTACATTTTGCAAACTACACTCAAGAGCCAAAACATCATGACCACCCCTACATTTTGTAATGAACTCGCCTGGATGACGTGTAAGGCACGTGATCAGGTGGAAGTGGTATTTAACTGGTATTAAGTGGTGGTATTAATCCATGCCAAGGCGGGTTGAAGCTGTGTTGCGCGCCAAAGGTGGGCCAACTCGTTATTGACAGGTGGTCATAATGTTTTGGCTCTTGAGTGTATGTTGACTTTTAGAAAATCAAAATGTTTAATATATTGGAGGATCCTAAAATTAATTGGCAAAAATTTAAAAAATCTATAATACATAACATAAAAACAGATAACAAAAGAAAATCAGATATGTATAAAATAACGTTATTTGTTAATTAAAATAAATAATATCCAACAGGTAGCCCTCTCATCTGCCTCTAAAGAGACTATGTCAGTTATAAATAATTTGCATATAGGCCCACATTCCTTAGTAATAACGGGAAATTATGGTACAACATCATGGTCAGCTTTGCACCACAAATTAATGGAAATTGGGAAGACTTGGCGTCAGATGAAGTTGTTCGATATTTAAAAGTGAAGGTGGACGATCACGGTTAGATCTTTACATGAAAGGGGGGAGTATTGGTTGTAGTGACATGAGAGGCCTTACATACTATCTCGGCATATAAAAGAGGCGGGATAAGGAAGCATCTGGGACATCCTCATCAAACTTTGAGCCGAGTCTTATTTTTGTAGCAACATGAGATACTATTCTTTACTTTTCTTTTAAATAAAGCCTCGCGTTATTTCACACATGGGTGAACGCGTAACTACCATAATTCTAAATTTTGATTTTTTTTTTTTTCTTTACGTCAAAATCAATGCATCCCTTTTCTAAATAGTGCTTAGGAAGTTTAGTTTGGTTTGTCTCTCAACGGTAACTTGCGCACACGAGGAGCTAAACAGACCGCGACCTACAATTTAAAGTGGATTCCGAACTACTCACAAACATCCATTCCACAGCCAGGATTCGAAAATGGAGCCTGTGATACCAAAGGCCAGACAGAGTACTAGGCAATTGGCCATCAGGTCGCGTGCTTAGGAAGAGGAATACCAATTGCCCAATATTTCTATCAAAAATTCAGTTCTATTTTTATGAGTAATATATTCTAGCATTATGAGTAATACATATATATATTACTTATATGATGGCCAATTGGCTAGTACTCTGTCTGGCCTTTGGTATCACAGGCTCCATTTCCGAATCCTGGCGGTGGAATGGATGTTTGTGAGTGGTTCGGAATCCACTTTAAATTGTAGGTTTGTTTAGCTCCTCGTCTGCAAGAGTTAACCGTTGAGCGACAAACTAAACCAAACTTCCCAAGCCCTATAGAGAAAAGGGATGCATTGATTTTAACGTAATATCAATGCCTTCTTCAATCTTCATAATATCAATTAACCTTCTATATATATGTATATATATAGAGAGAGAAGAAGTTTCCAGCATGTTCTACCACTATACTACCTATCACATTGTAATACTTCAAAGTGAAGGGGGCGCCTATAAAATTAAAAATACTATCTGCCTAGTATGCAGAAACGTTACGATTATTGTCACGGCATGTTGATACTTTCACTGCCTCTTTCACACCATTTGGTTAGAGGAAAGGAGAAAGTAACGACAGTCTTTTTTATCCCACCAAATCTCCAGGGGCACTTAAATAAGTGTTGACGCAGCATGTTTACTTTACGAGAGCTGCGTCATAAAATTGAGAGTTTTAACGAAAAGAAAACATCAGACGTGGTTTTTGTCTCCAGTTAAATAAACTAGTCATTCTGATTTTTATAAATAAACGTTTCATAAGTAAACTGGCAGAAAGCTGATTGCATTTAAAATAAGAATTTTTAATTTTAATTCATTCATCCATCCAATGTACGTATACAAACACATAAATAGAACGCTGGTTTGTTAAAGGCATCAACGATCAATTTAAGGGAAGGGCCGAGAAAGCTCCAATTTTCCTTGAAAACTGTTGATGTACCATACATTTTGTCAAAAGAAAATTAAAATTTGGCTAATTTTGCAATACAGTAAAAGATATCTTCCAGTCTTTAAAGAACAAAACAGTTTAGGGGAAATACGGTCCCCCCTCCCCCTGAAATAATTAAGAACGATTATTTCGTTCGTGAAAGTTAAGAGGGAGGGCGTTTTACGGGATATATTATTAACAATTAATTCAGAATAAATACGAAAGGCGGATTCGTGAAAAAGATATTCAAATCCACCATTGTACAGGTGTCCAATATTTTTTTTATTTTTAAGTAAGACAAATAAATCTTGATATTTTATTTTAAAGAATTTAATAGTTGTAAAAGTAATAGCTTCTTCGAATGCTAAGATCATTTTTTCGCAGAAAGGGTGCATTATAAATAAAGGAAAACTTAAATCTGAAAACTAAAAAGCTTTCAGTGAACAGTCAATTACTTTCATGATTTTCACTTCTAAAATCTAATCAGATCGACTTGTTCAGAGATAATGGTATTAATACAGAAATTAATGCAATGCCGTTGTTTCAGAATACATTTTAAAAAATAAATCAGAATATCAAATATTAACTATTATCTTTAAAAAATGTCAGTTTGCTCCCTTTATTATCTTATTACTTCCACAACAATGATCTAAACACTTTCTTTCTCTATTAATAAAAGTAAGCTGTATTACAGCATCAACATTGTATAAACCCCAAGCCTACCTCAAAAAAATTATTTAGCAAATAAAAGAGATAAATGATACATAACATCGGTAATATAACGGTACACATTGAAAATATTATGAAAGCATGTCGTACCGTAAGTATTTATAAGAACTTCCATAATTTCCTCATGTCCAAACATAGCAGCAATATGCAAAGGAGTGTAACCCTGAAAATAAAACAAATTATAATTTTACTAAATAATTTCTCATTGCCAAAAACAATTTTTAATGTTTCATAAAAAAATTTCAGAATCTAAATTTATCTGTAGAACTGTAGAAATTAAAACACACATACACACACGGAAATTTTTTTTAAATCCTGGAAGACTACAATTAAAAATCATATTTTTAAATATAAATCTCGAATTAAACGGCTACGATATAAAACTATTTAGAATATAGCATTCAAGAGAACTTTCGTGATGTGACAACTGGTTCTTAGGAAAAGAAGAAAAAAATTCTCGTTTCAAATTTCGAACATCAAACTTCAGAATGTTTATGGAACATTTTATCTATTAACTCGGAATTCTATCGTCACAACCATTCAAAAGCAACAAGAAAAAACACTCAGTTAAACGAAGGTTTTTTGAGCATACACAGACAGACAAGAAACTAATTTTGCAGGGGTTCTCAACCGGAAGAAAAAAAAAAGTTCTTGAATACGTTTAAAAGATATTTACGAGATCAGTAAAGTGATATTTTCTGAAGGAAGTAAGGAAAGAAGAAAGTAGATATTTATGAACACTACCAGCACGAATCTACAACCAAAAGCAGTGGGGTGGGGGAATGGATGAAAAAAAAAAATCCTTCGAATACATTTACAGTTATATATACATATATTACTTTTATAGAAGATTCCGGGCATCCAAAGGGACACCTCTTGGCAATATGTAAAATAATAAAATTCTCTGTCTGTCAGAACAGGGATGGGTTCCATTCACCAGAGGAAATCTCTCTCGACTCCCACCCCTCCAGGAAATTCTTCCACCAACACGTTCTTGGAACGATAGGGGGTGAGGAGTGTATAAAGATCCTAAAACGTGCGCTCTTTTGAAAGTCAAACGACGACCAAAAGGGATCGATCCCGTTTTCCGGAGAAATAAGTAGATGCGGCTTTCACTCCGGGAAAGGAACGAATCTACATGTTCCATCCCAGAGGCAAAGGCCTGTGCCAGCTGTCGTCTGGAGAAGAGAATCTTGAGGAAAAGGGAAAGCGAGCAAGGCACCCCCAACAATCGGCGTGTAAACGCGACGAATGCCGACCGTTTAATAAATTTAAAGTAATATCTATCTATTCTCGATATATATCCATCCCTCTCACTCTCTCAGTGAATATAGCTCTTTGTTTTAATATCGGGCGTACACACAAGCTGTGAGCTAGGGGGATGGATTCCCGTTTGCTTTGCATATTTCCGGGAGTCTGAAGAGAAATCGGGAGAGACAGATGGTCCTTAATGTATACGGCGGTCCCTCGTCTCCGTCTTTCATTTCTGGTAAAGACGACTGGGTAGAGAGCGAAGTTCCTCGTCTACAGATGCAGATTTTCGGGAGATACATGATTACAAAGTCGAGCAAGTTTGCTATGCGGGCGATAAATGTAGGAAGCGAGAATCTTGTATCGAAAAATTGAGTATTCCGTCCTTCGCTCTAGATGACGCACGGATCTGCCCTTGCAATATAGCAAGCCTCTTGCTTAAAGGAATTATTTCATGTGACGAAAGGATTTATAATACTTCAATTTCAATACTATTTCTCGTTTTAGTCCGATAGCAATTGAAATTGCTTAATCCAATCAAACTTAATGGAATACAATTCAATATTATACTTTTTCTTATGATACTTCGCTTTTTGTATAGCAAAAAAAGTATAACAAGCAAATCTCAAATTTCTAAGCAAGCTGCCATACTATTGTTAGGGGATACTTTATTTTAAAAAAGGAAAATTCAAAAAGGAATTCTAATTGAGTATTCCGTCCTTCGCTCTAGATCATGCATGGAGGGCAGATCTGTCTTTGCAATATAGCAGCCTCTTACTTAAAGGAATTATTTCACGTGACGAAAGGATTATAATATTTCAATTTCAATATTATATCTCATTATTCGTAACAGAAAACGCGATAATTATACAGTTCTTTTATGTATTTTTATAGCTTAACTGAAAATACAGTACCATAACTGATCAGAATTTAAGATACCATACAAAGTACACAGTACAGAAATGCATGTTTCTCAAATCGTAAGAAACCGCAGGTGTTTAATTTGTCTATGAATAAAGAATATGAAATGATTTTGGCTGATCTGGATGCGTTAGGTCATAATTTATTGATTTGGTCAAAAGTCATAAATTCATATATTCTCAATCATACAGTTTTACTGGTTTAATCATGTATTATAATTGGATATGAATCCCGCGTGAAACGTTTCTAATGGAATAAAATCATATAAAATATCTATTACATTAAACGACATGGTGCTGTAAACTAATTTTAAAAAAAATGTAGACAAAAATAGTTCAAAAATTTTTGATACATACACAAATCAAGTCTGCATAAATCTGATATATTTATGTATTTGCCTTCTTTTTATGCAATACTACTAAAGTGAAGTTTCGCAAAGCTGCTTTGTGTGTATGTTTTATTACTAAATACGTATATGTAGTTAAAATGCTTCCAGTTTATCTATTAGAAAGTTTTTATTTAAAAAAAAGTGGCAATTCCTTTTTGGGGGGAGGGGGTCGAGTAATAGAGGGATCATACTAAGCTATTATTGCATAACGATAAATATATGCCAAAACTGTAAAATAAGTTACATGTTACCACAGAACATTTCTGAATTCTAATTTTGCAATCTTCAGTGATTTTCTTTTACTTAAACCAAAATCATTCAACCCAAAAAAGTTTGCATCATTTACAGAAGTTGAGACGCACCGAATCATATCGCAGAGTATGCAATAAAATTGTAAAATAAAAAAAAGATTATAAAAACTTAATTAATGAAAGTTGTTTAACGCTTAATGGTAAACTTTAATTTGTCCGATTAAAGTTTTTAAAAAAATAATAAATTTAAAAATTACATTTCAATTCTGATGAAAAGATAAAAAATAATTTTTTTGTTTCAAAATTGTATAAAAACTGCAAATAACATTCAAATAAAATATTTTTTTTCTTTCACAAGCATTGCTGCCCTCGCCCCTCCCCCAAATTTAAATGTTTCAAAGTTAACCGACAGATGGCGTGACCTGACCAACAAGAGATAAAAAAAATTATTGAGGGTGGCAGCTTTTTTCAAACTGGGGGACTTAACCATCAAAGGGGGCATGTACATATTACTGCAAATATACTGAGAACACAATGTCGGAAAATCAAAAATTAGCTGCTATTGATACTGACTTTTTTCAATATAAAAAATTAATTCGAATCTTCAAAAATTACCTAAAATTAAATTAATTATATAAATCAATTTGCATTTCAATGCATTAATTTTCGTAACTTAGAATGTACTGCGATAATTAATGAGCAAAACCAAAGAATCCCCAAGATGGACTTGCTATTAAAAATTGCATACACTAAATTTAATACAGTTCTTAAATATGAAATGTATACAAGAATATATGTAAATATAATGTAAATGTATACAAGAATATGGGAAAACAATAATTTTATTTGTGATATTGAATATTATAATTAAGGTAATTGCAATACTGACATGTATTATTTTATTCATAAAAGTCGTATTGTGTTTGAGAAAGTGGGGGGGGGAACCTTAATATTTTTTTTGATAATACATATAATTATTAATAAACAAAATACCAAGAGGAAACATAAATGAAATCTAAAATCTTCTATTTCGAAGGAGGATATTCACTAAATGAAATATGGTGTATTTCCGACAAATTCAAATGTTCTCGCAATACAAATATTGTTATTTCATTATTTCGCATTTTATCGTTTTTTGTATTTTGATAATAGTCAAAATAAGTTATTGAATAAATTAATAAATTACTTCCATAGGCATTTTTTTTTTAGTTAAAAAAATTGATATTTTATCATGCCATCAGCCCCCATGGCCGGATTTCGAAACAGAAGATTATTATTATTTTTTTCTTTTTAGGGAGTAAGGTTGTCAGTCCTACGCTCAGCGTTCTACAGTCATAGACCGGGAACTACTGTTTAAAGTGAATTTCGACCTACTACATCTATGATTCCGCCGGGATTCGAACCCGAAGCATGAGGCGCAGAATGCCAGAGCGCTACTCACTCGACCATCAAACTCCATTACTGAAAATGCTAGATAAAAATTCATCTTATTGAAGTTTACCAATGAATTTTATGGGTATTTTATTTGTAGGATTCTAATCATAGAGGTTAGTTTGATAATGAAACTGTCCTAGCCCGAAGGCATACGATACAATCATAGAGGTTAAGTAAAACCTTGATATTAAATATATAATTTTTTTTTTTTTTAATTTCATATCTATCCACGTTAAATTGTAAAAGAAATAAAAAAAAAAAAAAAAAAAAAAGTCTGTATTCGTTAATTCCCGATACTTTTTTCTCACCCCACTTTCACTTCCTGGAACAGTTTATGGATAAAAGGATGGATAAAAAAAGTAGCCGGAATTAACGAATACAGGCTTTTTTGTTTTGATTTCTTTCTTCTACAATTCTACATTTATTCTACTAAATTAAAGAAGAAAGAAATCAAAACAAAAAAGCCTGTATTCGTTAATTCCTACTACTTTTACTTCCTGGAACAGTTTAGTGTTATATGATGGAGAAAAAAGTAGCAGGAATAAACGCATACTACAGGATTTTTGTTTTGATTTCTTTCTTCTACAATTTTTCTACCAAATTGTTTGCTACAATTTAGTATTTCTTTCTTCTACAATTATTCTACCAAATTGTCTGCTACCATTTAGTAGAATAATTGTAGAAGAAAGAAAAAAAAAGCCTGTAGTATGCGTTTATTCCTGCTACTTTTTCTCTCCATCACAGAACACTAAACAGTTCGCTTCCTGAAAGAGAGCATCCAGCTCATATTAAACAAGAACCGACTCAATAGCAAACGAACGGCAGAGGGGGAGAGAGGGGTGGGCGCTTTCCGGGCCACACGAAAGGTGACGAAGGGGTCTTTGTGCGGGTGGTGGGGTGCGTAATCGAGCATGGGCGGGGTCGGGAGAGGTCTTATGAAAAATTTCACGCCTCGGCGACCCACAAATAGCTTTCTCCCCCGTCCGACACGTGGACGGGATGAGCTGTCCATCCACTTCTGCCCCACCCTCTTAAGGCCCGAGATACCTCTTCCGCAGATTATTTCAAGAGAGCCAGATACTATAGATACCGTCGCCAAATAACCACATGGGATGGAGGAAAAGTGTTCTCTTTCCATCCACTCGCATGCTTCTTTTATTCTCTCCAAGGAATGCTCTAGTCCACTGGTCCCGACAGATATACTATAGAGCAGGCAGGCAGAGGGTCTTTTATGGATTAAAGCGGTTTTCTTCATCCATCACAATGAAAAGGTGGGAACGGAGTTATATTCCAAGCAAAGTCATTCATCACGTATTCGCATTTGACGACTATGAATCATTTGATTAACTGCAGGGCCGCTGCTTTTTTTTCTTCTGTCCCTCCCCGCATATCAAATATTGTACTGTACTGTGCAAGGGAGTGAAAAGGAATCTTTTTCCCCCTCCTCCCCCATCGTCATAGCGATTCGGTAGGAATGGGAAAATTATATACCACTCAGCATTTTATGAAGAAGACAGATTTGTCCACGACACCTGTCCATAGTTATTCAAGGTATATAAGAACGAATATTCAATGTATGAAATGGACAACGCAATGGAAAGACAAGATGACAACTTGTGGTTCACGTAGTATATCTTGTTGAGGTATAAATTGACAAGCATCTTTCATATTTCAGCACTATCAACAAAGATTTGAAGCAATAAGGATACATGGATGTTGGCATGGTTTATTCAAAAATAAAATGTAGTCTCAGTACTTCAAAATTAAAAAAATACTATAGTGGATTTAAAAAAAAAAAAAAAAAAAAAATCATTTAACAGCGATTTTATACAATCCTGAATAAAAGTTGGGCAAATCAATAGCATCAATTTCTTCAATGTTATTTATTTGATAAATTTTATTCCCTACATTAGATTTTGTGAGAAATTGCTGTAGCACTACAATGAATGTATTTAACCTTCTGATTCAAGTTCCTGTAGCAATTTTCCAGTACATGTAAATATTTCTACACTACGGAAAATCTTCGAAACAGAAGTTTGTATAATAGAGTATATTAATAATTAAGTAAATTATACGAATGACAGTTTAATGAAAATTAATATCCTCTTTATAAGCAAAATATAATTTATGTCATTTATGTACAAATTATATTACACAATTTCAAAAAAGATTTTTAAACAGGCATAAAGAAATTATTACATTTTGAAAAAAAGAAAGGATTGTGCTATTCATACCACCTTGCAATAATTATACTAACAATCCAAAAGAGTTTTTTTTTAAGTGATTATTAACTAAAACTAATAAAAGTTTAAATTTTAGAAAACTTCATTATAACCTAATTAGTATGTTTAGCAAAAATAAGAAGGTATATTACATAACAAATATAAACAATTAAAAGTTATATAACTTAAAATAAAATTTAATTCTGTGTTTTATTCATTTAACTTATTTTTAAAAAATTAACAATTAAACTTTAATAAAATAAAGCTTTAAATAAGCTTTATTATTAAAAGAATTATAGTTTAATTAATACTAAATCTTAAAGAGAAAAAAAAATTTGCAAACTAAACTTTCAATTCAAACAAATTGCACAGGAGCAAAATTTAAATATGAAAAATTACAACACCTTATAAAAAATATACCTCAAAATCGACGAAAACCTAGATATCATCAGTAAAAAAATTTTAAAAAATAAGATACTAAATAAAATAAGAGTCGTTGTGCAACAAAGCCTCAAACTTCAAATTTTTATTTATTTAAAAAAAAAAAATAAGAGAAAAAGAAGCTACTCCATTCTATTTCACTTTCCACTTTTCAATTTTTCAAAAAAGAAATAATGCCACTGTGCGAGAGAGAAGGAGGGAGAAAACTGTTGCCTGTTGAAATACTACACACCGACACCGCGTATTCATATATCCCTGCATATTAATCATGACGTATCCTCCCAAAATCCACAACCAACACTCATGGCGAAAATGATGATAAAATATCCCTGGAGGGGAAGGGAAGCATTTCATATTTTCCTAGATTTCGAAAACGCAGAAGTGATCACCACACTAAGTGTATTCCAACGCCAGAAAAGGCAATTTGAGGCACTTTTAGTAGTACATCCATCCTTGCAGAAGTGCATAGGCACCCCTTTCTCTCTGGTAAAGGGGGGTTGCAGAACAAAAAAGAATAAAGAAGCCATCCAGCCAGCCAATCCCCTTGCGGCTAATGACGACAAAATAATGGCACTTAAACGAATCACGAGATCATTCCACGTTACAGGACTTAATGGAAGTCGGATGGATCTTCAAGTTTTCCAAGATGGAAAACAAGACGAGGACGTCACTTTAACATCCAGTTACCCCGTTTACCGTCATCTCTTAAAAACAAATCACCGGACGGACGCTTTTTCCTTTATTCGGGAGATAAATAAAAATAAATGAAAGAACCTGTTCCCGGTCTGGGACGACTAAACGACGTCGTTTCGTATCGCTTAAGGAGGAAAAATAAAAATAAAAAAGGTTTAGCGCAAACAACGAGACATCTATTACTCGATGTCAATCGTCAACAGATTTGAGCTACATGAAATTGAATTCTGGTAAATATTTGTCTTAAAAGAAATGTTTCATCTCTTACATTGCCAACTATATTAAAAAACATTGGTGTCTTTTAGGGGAAACTCTGTCCCAATAGTTAAATAAAACTATATGTAATGGCATTTTGGCTGAAAATTGTGGTAATAAACCATTGTTTTCTAGTAGTACCATTGGTTATCTACCCATAATAATTTTACAGGTTTCGATCAAAACCGTAAATAAAAAAATATTGGTTTGGTTTGTCGCTCTACAGTTATTTTGTGCACACTTTAGACTAATTAGACCGGAACCTGCAGTTTAATATAGATTCCGAACCCCTCACAAACAAGCATGCCATAGCCACGATTCCAACATGAAGCCTGTGGTACCAAAGGCCAGAGTGTTAGCCAATTGGCCATCAGACCGCTTAAAAATATTGGGGAAACTAAGAACATTAATCACTCACTACAAATTTATAATCTTAAAAAAATTCTCGCAGAGATTATTTTAATTTACTTTTAGAATGTTTAACTGCTAAAAATGCAAGTATGAAAATAATTTCAACAGTATCTTCTAACATAAAATTGCCAAAAAGGAATTACTTAACTTTCTGTAAATTCTACTTTAATAAATAAACTTATATAAATGAAAAATAATATAAAATAATAATCATTTTTTTCACAAACTAAATATATGCTATTTCTGATTATGGAAAAAAAAAAAAAAAGAGATTTTTGTAAACATTAGAATTAATTTTAAAAAACCCGAAGGTTTCTTAGAAAAAAAAAATTAAGTTACATTTTTCTATACTTGAATAAATTAGTCTAATTTTTAAGTGAATTCACCTTGAAATAAATGATTTCTAATTTTCTAGTGATTGATTTACACACATAAACGTTACACCATTTTAAATAAATGTTTCTGCATTGTCAATCAAAATAATAATAAAAATTTAAGATAAGCAATACAAAAAAAATATGGAAAAAAGTTTTTTTATTTTTTATTTTTTTATTTTGTATTTGCCAAATCGATGTAATAATTATGAATAAAAAAATCAGTAGCATTGAATAGCAAAATAAAATAATCAATAGCATTTATTATTATACTTTTCAAAATTTAATTGAATTTAATGATGAAAAAAGGTATACTTACACCCTGTAATTACATAATAAAAGTCCACGTCAGGCGCGAAAATCCATGAAATCAATGAAAAGAAGCAAAACATAGCAAATCATAAATAAATACTAAATATTATAAATAAAAAATTATTAACATTGTATAAAAATTAATTAATGGATTTATCAAAGCAGAATACAAAATTTATGGTGATATAACTTGATTCTTTTCAACTCAAGATAAAAAAAAGAAAAAATGTATTAAGTACTGATCTAGTACTCTAATATCTAGTACTTTATTAAGTACTCTAATAGAAACTTGGATTTTTTAAATAAAAATTTAATCTCAAGTAAATATATTTACAATAAAAAATTTAAAAGTAATATTTATAAAAAAAATAAAAGCTACCACATGTACTACATATAACAATGCTATTTTATCAATCAACATTACTGAATTCCAACAATGTTTAATTTATCTTACCTATTTGCTAAAACACTGCAAAACTCCCGGTTTCTTTTTTATTACAGTAAACTGTATATCTATTCAAATTATTTATTAAACTGATTTAATATTACTACTCGATTATTATATAACTCAATTTATTTCTTCTGGTTTTTTTTTTTTTTTTTTAAATAAAATAGCTAATGGCTGCAATTTTATATACAGTAATACCCCGACTCAGACGAAATTGGAATTAAGTTTATTTTATTTTTATTTGAAAACACTGTCGCTCGCTAGCTTAGGTGTTCCTGTTGTTTCAGGGCTTCATTTTTCTAATTTTCAATAATTATTTTTGTTTTAGTTATCAAAATACTGTCGCTATCGAAAATGTCTTTTAATTCCGTTACTTTTCCTATTATATGAGTTCAGAATAAATAAAAGGAAATTTTAATTCATTGACAGTATTCATGTTTTCTTAATTCTAAGTCATAGCTCAATTTATTCCTTTTTTTTTAATCAATAACTTATTTGCTTATTTATTATTAATTAATTAGTTATTTTTTAATTTTACTTTGCTGATACATTTAATCGATTTTGAGATTTGATTGCGGAAAATGTTCAACGTAATCAATAATATCCTTACTTTTATTGTCAAGCATTTTTTTTTTATTACTTTATTTAACTTTTATTTAATTATTATTTTTTTTTTTACTTATTAAATTTTGTCATAAAGTAGAATTTTAGAAATTTGTTAGAAAAAAAAATGGCCAACTTTGAAATAATTGCAAAATATTTCAGAAGAAAGGACGGGATTGTTCATATAAAAGCAATTTTATCAAACATCTTTCTTTTAAACTAGCAGTTTATTAATACTCGGCGCCAAAATTTATATGCAAAGTTGTATCTCAATTTACAAGAATTCGACTTTAAGGAAGTTCGTCTTTGTCGAACCACCCACGTATAACTTCTATGTATTACTGTATAAGTATAGTTATATTTTGTTTCGTTTCGTTTCGTTTCGTTTGTGTATTTCATAGCTGCCAACATCGGAAAATGAAAATTCGGGAACTTTTGTGTGAATAGATTTCACGAGAGGGAGGGGAGAAAGTAGGGATTTTGCTATAGGGAATTTTTAAGTTAGTGATTTTACAAAATAAACAAATTATAAGGAATAAATAAATAAAAAATTTATTTGGGACTTTTCAATACAAATATTAACTTATTTACAATAATACTCATTTCTCTGAATGAAAATTATTTATAGCAGGCACATTTTCTCAAATAAATTCTTGATAAATAATTAAAATCCATGATTTTTATTTATAGTTCTTATTTTTCTGGAATAAATGAAATATACGAATAAGCTTAAAATAATTGCTACGCTTTGATACTGAATATGTAAATCATCAAAATAAACATGAATGTATGGCAATGCATTTTATTTGTATTTGATAAAAAAATCCCTTACAATTTAACAAAATGAATAGAAAATAAAAGAAGCCTTTTAAGAAGAAATATTTTTACAACTATGCCATATTTTAAAGTTTATTTTAATTTATTTTTTCTATCACATAATTACATAATTGAGTGCTTTTAAAGCTATAATTAGAAATTAAAATTATTTTGCTCCTTCTTATAAATTGTTACTTCCATTCAACCAATGATTTGATATTAGGGAAAATATTCTTTCCACGTTTGCATTGAGAGCTGGAATGGTATTTTTTCCCCCCTACCTCACACGAACCATGACTCAGTTCCCAAATTTTCTTTCCTTCTTTTGTACACCGCCATGTAACATTTCAAGGGCATGATGCTAAGCTTTGAGATGAGATATTTTCACGTTTATAGATAGCTCTTTCTTTTTTCATTCCCGATGGATTATTTTACAGGCTTATCGATAGAGACTTTCTTCTAAATTATATATATATATATTTTTTTTTTTTTGCGTAAAAATCCCTTCTTAAGGGGAAAAATACTTTTTTTTAAGGGAATAATCACTTAAAAGTTTTTTTTAAGGGAATTTTCTGATTTTTGATAAAAGTCGGGAAAGTTATCATGTATCGTATCATATTTATATGATATATTTTCTCATGTACAACATTGTATTATTACACAATAAATAAAACAACACAAGTTCAAAATTTTTAAAAATAAAAACATTACACAATATCACACTCATACACATAAATACTTCTAGTTTATCTGAAAATTCTGCACTATTAAAAACGCTATATGGCCCGTTTATTTGTGAAAATATAAATCTTACTTCTCAGATAAGATTTCTAATTATAATAATATATTATAATATTGCATTTATAAATAAATTATATGTATAATTTATAATAAATTATATGTATAATTTATAATAAATTATATGTATAATTTATAATAAATTATATGTATAATTTATAATAAATTATATGTATAATTTATAATAAATTATATGTATAATTTATAATAAATTATATGTATAATTTATAATAAATTATATGTATAATTTATAATAAATTATATGTATAATTTATAATAAATTATATGTATAATTTATAATAAATTATATGTATAATTTATAATAAATTATATTTATAATTTATAATAAATTATATTTATAATTTATAATAAATTATATTTATAATTTATAATAAATTATATTTATAATTTATAATAAATTATATTTATAATTTATAATAAATTATATTTATAATTTATAATAAATTATATTTATAATTTATAATAAATTATATTTATAATTTATAATAAATATTACACAAATACATATAAATACTTCTAGTATATCACAAAAATCTACACCATCACAAATATACCCGCAATGTAGCATTTTTAAAAGTATAAATCGAACTTTCCAGAGATTCATAATTAATTAATTAATAATTAATGATTATTATTATTAATAATAATAATCATTATTATTATTAATATATTCATATTAATAATAATGATATATAATTATAATTTTATATTATAAATATATAAATTATTTTTAATATGTATCACACAAATACTTCCAGCATATCTCAAAAATCTGCACTATTAAAAACACTACATTGCATGCTTACTTGTGAAAATATAAATCTATAAATCTAACTTTCTAGATGAGATTTATAGTACTTTTATTCTTCTAGCAATAAATATAAAACTACAATTTTTCTCGCAGAGAAATATATATATTTCCCACGGGATAAAAACTAAGCAATTTAATGCCAGGCTATAAGAAAAAGGAAGAGCTTTAAAAATAAAATAAAAAGACAAAGGAAAGGAAAGGAATATACTTACACTCTGAATTGGACGAATCCACCGGTCAGTAGGCAGGCAGGGGTGAAGGGGGAACGGCAGATGTGGATCGCAGGGAGGGAGAGAAAGAAAGGGAAGAGATATTAGATGGTGAAGATTTCATCCCTTACCAGTGATTGACAGGTAGCCTTCGGTACCCGTGTTGGTGGTCGAACAGATGGCCTCAGGGGCCTACGCACCTATTGCCTTCTATCACAGCGATTCGCCTTTTTTTTTTTTAAAGAGGAAAATTGATAGGATATAACTAATATTTGCTTATGATAAGAAACGGACTCGTGGTTCAACGGCCAGAGATTTAAGAGAACAGCAATTTGAAATACGTTTTATTAGACAATGAAATATTTATGTTAATCTCAAAAAATAATAATAGTTATATTTAAAAAGCTAATTTAAAGTTAGAACGTGTTACGGACTCCTAATTGTACCCGAGTAACTCAAATAAAAAAAGAAGAAGTAAGTTAACTTAATAGCGTTTTTTTTTTTTTTTTTTTTTTTTTTTTTTTTTTTAAATCTAAATTCACGTTATAATTTCAATAATGTAAATTTAACTATATTAATGATTGTGTGGAGGTTTTCGGGGTATATTTTCCCAATAGGTATTCCGAAACAGGTACGTCCATTTCCGTTAAATTTAGATAAGAGAAAAATACGCAAATCTATAATAAGCATTTTAGCAAGTTATTCATTTAACAAACTTTATTATTAACTTTTAAAATAGTCACCTATTTTGTCGTAATTATACTGAGTATTAAATACTTACTTTGCGTATTTTATTATTAGAGAAATAAGTTTATGCTTTGGAATGAATTAATATTACAGTTAATTTGAGATAAAGAGACATTTCAGAAATTAAACAATTAAGTCACCAAAGTTAGTGTCAACATTAAATTAATAACTTAAAACAAGTCATTTGATTGGCTTTGTAAATTTAGTATTGTAAAACATTGCTAGCATTATAGAAATGTTACAACTTAGTGGGTGTTTTTCATTTTTATTGCAATGATTATAATTTCGTTGCTGAACAAAAAACAAATGGAATTGGACAAATGTAATTTTTCAATTATGGATCGCATGCACGCTGATTGACAAACAAGGAAAGAAGGTGTTAAAATTACAAATTTTATATTAATATATTAATTCTGTATGTTTAAAAGGCACTATATTTATAAGTATTTAAAGATTTGTACTGATAGTATATACATATATTTCAATAATAAAACAGCATCATTAAAAGATGACAATTTTTAAAATATTTTGAATTCTTCCATCCATACCCATTAAAGATTAACACAATTATCTATAGTAACAAAATTAAATGCCCCACGTAACAATTTTTACATTCAATAACGAATATATAATACTAGAAGGCTAGATTAAAAACACCTAATAACAGGAATTATATCCTGTAATACTAATAATGCCCATTAGAAGTTATTTAAAAACTTATTTTGATTTAAATTATTACCTAATGAAATTCCACTATCAAGATGCTTTTCAATTAAATGATATTGTTGTAAACAGTTTAAATCTTGATTTTATATAATCAACAAGTTTAATCATTTGCATTATTACATTATCATTTAAAAATCTTATAGATCAAACTTTCTGAATTGCATTCATTTCGAAACGAAACCTCTACATCAAATGCAACTGCAAACTTTCAGAAAGTTTAAAATCTCTCTATACACCATAAAAGCGAAAAGTGGTTAAAATCAATTCTGATGAAATTCCAGTATCAAGATGCTCTTTAATTAAATATTGTTGTAAACTATTTAAACTTTGATTTTCTGTAACCAAATACAGTATTTATATATAACTTTTTGAATTGCATTTATTTCGAAACTAAATCTCTACATCAAATGCAACCTTAAAAAATGATTTTGACGTATGTTAATAACTAATGAAATTCCACTATGAAGATACTCTTCAATTAAATAATATTGTTGTAAACAATTTAAAGTTGTAATAAAATTAATTAATTGAACAAAAATCAATTTAATCAAAATTAATTTAATATTGTTGTAAACAATTTAAACTTGATTCTATATAATCAAATGCAGGATTTTTAAATAATGAAACTTTCTGAATTGCATTTATCTCTAAACCAAATCTCCACATCAAACGCAACTGCAAACTGCGAATTTTCAGAAAGTTTAAAATCCCCCTATACGCCATGAAAGCGAAAAGAGGCGGACAGAAGAAGAGAGGGGATACGAAAAAAATAAAATAAAAATTTAATCGCAAAATTCAGCTACATGACGCGAAAGCTCGATATGAAATTGTAAGGGAGCACCTGTGCTTTTTTTTTCCTTTCGATCAATCTCGGACAGCGTCCGATTTTATAGGGGTCATGTTCCTTTTCCAAATAAATATAAAAAAAAATTGCAGGTTTACTTTTTTCTTTTACGGGTAACATTTTCCATTTTGAAGCGTCCATGTTTCGACTCGACAATTACATAAGGCTCGCGCTTAAACCAAGGGGAAGTGTGCAAAATGTAATATCGAAACTTGGGGTGTTCGTACACGGCGTACACTTTTCGGTAATCCGGAGGTGCTATCTGTCAATCACCGAAAAAGTATTGGTAGCTGTCAATAAGATAAAACAATAATAATACAAAAAAGAAGAAATATAACAACACGAACAGATAAAGACTGCATAAAACATTAAAACTTTCAACTTTTCACAAAGTTAGATATAAAGAATAGTTGGCATAAAGGAAAAAAAAAATTTTGGTGGGCAACACGGGATGTGACATGTATAGGATATCTATTTGAAATGGATATAAACTTGGACGGAAAGAATTTTCACTGCTGTGCAAGTACTATTCCAATCGAAATTCAACACATTTACACAGTAAAAGTGGATGGATGCAACAATAGCAAAAACATATATTCGTACATTTCTATACCTGTTTTTGCCCCTGCTCCGAATTTCAAATTATATATAATCCAGACCAAACTGAATTGGTATAAATAGCCAAAATAAGTTTACTTCTCACGCCATAATTTTTTTCTGCTTTCTTTAGAAATTAATAGCACCTTTATTTCGATAAAGATGTTATAAAATCCCCTCTCACCCCCCTCCCCCAAGAAAAATCTGTAATCTAGTATAAATTAAAGAAATTCAAAAACTGGATAAAATTAAATAACTTTGAAAGTAAAAAAAAGATAAATCTTATGTAAATAATTATTTTCGTGTTTTGATTTGTCGCTCTACGGTCATTTTGTGCACACTTTAGGCTAATTAGACCGGGAACTACATTTTAACGTGGATTCTGAACCACTAAAACATCCATGATCCAGCCAAGATTGGAACCTGAAGCCTGTGGTACAAGAGCACTAACCAATGGGCCATCAGGCCGACTATTTTTGTGGTTTTAAAATTTAAAAACTCATAGAATCTGTAAAATATATTACAGAAAATGGCATTTTAAAATTAAAAAAAAAATTAGAAATATTATTTGGTACTAAATTTTATTTTAAATCTCATAACTTAAACATTAAATATATGAATTATGTAATGACACAAAAATATTTTCTTACTAATAATTTTAATCAATGTAAGCAAGCATAGGATTTCTTCCAAAAATGGTATCCCTTAAAAAATGAGCAAAGAATGGCATAAAAGAGTAAAAAGTTAAAATAAAAACTAAAGTTAGCTTAAAACTAAAAACTTAAAGTTCAAAAGAATTTCATACGTTGAGCAAGTTTTAGTATTTTAATTTACAGCATGGCGATGTTCCAAACAAAATTCCCTACGCATACGAAAATGGAATACAAATTTAAATGGCGACTAGAGAATGAATTACAAGGATTTCAAACTAGATGAAAAAAGAAAATCAGTGGTATTTCAATGGATTGCCAGTATTATTGTTTTATTTGACTCTTAACTTCTGCTAGGTTTGTTCGTAGAGTATTTATTATGTTTTTAATTGTACAAGATTAATTTATGCTATAATAAAAATCTATAAATCTTAGAAAAATATTTTTCCACATAGTGACATCTTGGATAAATGGACTGTCAACTACTACGAATTTTCAGTTCAATGAACGATTGTATGTATAATTGAAAATGTATGCTAGTTTCTATAAAAAATAATAAATAATTACTATACGAAAAAAACCCACTGTTTTAAGTAAAAGAAGATCAAAATCTCAGATAGTACATGTAGCAGGACGATCAACTGTAGTGACAATTACCAGTATCACGTTATGAACTTTTCTTGTTGAAATACTTATATGATGCCTTTTAAAGACAGGCAAGTTTACAAAATAAAGGTTATTAATTTGTTTACAAAATTTAAAAAGATACGTTTCAATTTAATACACTTAAAAAAACGTTAATATATTTTGTCACGGTTCAACTATGCAAAATAAACAAATTACAATTCAACAACTCTTTCCATAAAAAGTATAACTGTTTTTCCGCAGCTTAAAGAAGTTTTATATTTCTTTTTCGAATAATTTATTTATTTATTTATCTCGCTAAAATTAACTATCATCTTTAAAAAAAAAAAATTTTAAAAAGACCTTAAGTAAGAATTTTTTTAAAAAAAATTTTCAAAATATTCTAGTGCAAAAAATATAAGGTAATCTATAAAAAAACAATTTCTTGGAGCTGACTAATGTATAATCCAAAAATAAGAAAAATACAATATCGTATTTATTTATTAGATTTCATACTTCATCGTCATCTTTTCATTGAAAATATGATGTTGTGTTCATTTATTTTTGTACATATGAAATATTGCCAGTTTTGTATTACACTCATGTTATTGCCTTCAATGCTTAAAGTATATAACTAATTATAATATGATAAATCTCTAGAATCTAAATTTGTCGTCATCTTAAATAACACTATTTTCCCTATATAAATGAAATATCGCTATTATTTATATTTGGAAATACATTAATATCCGTAAGTCTTATTTTACGAATAATGCATTAATTTCACTTTTTTCTTCACGTAACATTTTAAGATTATTTTCTTAAAGGCTCGTGCTCACCAAGGCAACAAGATGCAAGCGACCAAAATTTGACCTCACCGCGGTCGCCTGAAACCGGTTTGCAGTTCGCCGCGTGGAGTAGCCCAACTTTCAACTTCAAGCGGTTTTTCACTATGCGTAATGCTATTTCTGACGTTTCGCTGTGAAGGGGTCGAAAAAATTTGGTCGCTTGCCTCTTGCATCTTCACGTCTCTCGCCTCGGAGGGAACGAGCCTTGAGACTTTCAGATACATTGCTTATACAGTAGAATGGCATGAATGAACGCTTAAAACACATAGCAAGTTTCAATTGTAGACTAATAAGAATCCTAAAAATATTATCTTCATAATTTATAAACATTTACATTTTCCGTCCGAAGGTGGGGTTTTTTTTTTTTTTTTAATAACTTATAAATAAATAAAAACATTTTCCTTGTCTCGTATTTGACGGAAATCCAGTACCGCATTGTCAAATCACGTCCAATCCCATTATCAACTATACTTCATGAATGTAATGCGACACTTAAGCAAGCATATAACACGTCCGGCGACAAATGCCAGTGTTGTAATCCCACACCTATCGAGCAGATTGTCACTGGCTGTATCCTTTTCTTTTGCGAGGGAAGAAGAAAGAAGCGTCACTCACAACCAGTGCTCACGGACCAAGACAAGGGCGGGACGATAATTGTCATAAACATCTGTCCCCAGAGCCTATAGAGGATGTTGTAAAAAAAATCTTTTCTTTGAGGATTTCCATTCCAGGTGGCACAGTAGAGGCTGCGATTAAATACGGATTACCGTATAAATACAAAAACCCTGCCCTTTTTATTTCCAACATTGTATGTACATACAAAAGTCAAAAAAGCATTTGAACAAGCGATCTCTTGTCAATCACGAAGAGAGTTACCACGGATCAGATGGATATTTTTTTTGAAACCAGGGCTGAAGAATGCATACAATATAAAAAAAGGCGTTTTCTTCCCTCATCGCAAGGGTGTAGTGTCACGCCCGTCACGTTTACTAACCGTGACTGTCTGCCGATAGCCGATGTCATTTTTGTCGCCCGTTTTCGTCCATCATAACCCCGATTAGATACGTTCCTCAACAAAAACTTTCTCACAGGGTGACACTGATCCCTCATCCCCTCAGAGCTGTCAATCAGGGGACGGCAGCTGGGGCCCCCACTCTCCAGAAGCAGACGAAACCCTGTCGACCGTGATGGGGGAATGTTTCCAATATTCACTCAATCCAGGATGACAACGACAGATAAGAAATCGAGGTTTAAGGAAGTGGATTTAGTTGAAGATGACCCCATTAGGAGTGATAGCAGGACAATGACGCTCGGCAGACATGAATTCAATGCCAGATACCACCGTTCTGGTGCACTTTGAAATCTGTAAATAAGTATTCAACTAGAGTGCACGAAGACCAATAGTCGACCAACCATATCATAACAATAATTGCTTTTGTCATATAATCTCTATACAATCATTAAATATTGTTTAAAAGATGTCCAATTTTTTCAGGATTTGTGTAATGATAAATATAGATTTGACATTATTAATTGTTTTCAAACATTTTTAAATGATAACTCTGATTAAATATTCAAGATACAGCAACATGAATTCAAATAACATTATCTGCTAAAACAGGGGTGGCCAACCCAAATGATCTTGCGGGCCAATTTGGAAATGCATCTTAACTCCGCGGGCAGCAAATAAAATTATATATCCTCATTTTAGATTTTGACTCACTATAGACAATTTTTTGGTGTAAAAAATTAAATTGAAACATAATGAGTTATTATTTTTGTGTTTACTACTATTCTTACATATGCTTTAAAATGTATTTTATATTCATTTTGCTTTACAATGTTTTTATTTGCAATTGATTTGATTTATTACTGCTATTATTAGGTATTCAATTATAATCTTTTAGCATAGGGGTTGACAACCCGCGGCTCGCCTTGAATATTTTTCCGGTCCGTGAGATTTATGACACTTTTACAAAATATATTTATTTTATAATGGCTAAAGTAGTGAAAACCAATGTATTAAGAAAATGAATTATGTGTGCATCCATATATTCAGAAATTAACTGCCAAAATTATGAGAAAAAATTAACTTTGATTTTAAAATAATATTCTTGCGAATATATGACCATCCTTAGATACCCACAGGTGATTGTTGATAGCAGAACAAAACAAAAACAAAAAAAGTTCGCAAGTGTAAATTGAACCAAAAGCGCTAACAACTTCAACTAAGAGTCGTTGAAGTTGTTAGCGCTTTTGGTTCAATTTACACTTGCGAACTTTTTTTTTTCTAAAATGAAATTGACCAAACGCAAAACAAGCTCAAACATAGCGGACGCTAACCTGTAACACCAATTATGATGCACAAATACCCAAATTGAGAAAGATTTGCAAAAGCTAAGTGAAAAAGTGGAGAAATAAATATCTCATTAGTAAAATAAATATTTTTTTAATGATTTCACTTTTTTTTTTTTTATTTCATTTATATTTATATATATTTTTCATTTTTTAGTGTTATATATTTCTTTACAATGTGCTTTAGTATCATTATTATTATATTATCTATGTTTACATGCAAGAATAATAGTAAAGACAAAAATAATAACTCGTTATGTTTCAATTTTTCATTCCAAAAAAATATCTATAGTGGGTCTAAATCTAATATAGAAATATATAATTTTACATGCGGCCCACGCAATTATGATGCATTTCCAAAGTAACCCGCAAAAATCATTTGGACTGGCCACCCCTGATTTAGAGGACTCATGCAGACAAATTTTAGATCAAAATTTTCTTAATATTGATACAAATAAATAATACTAACATTCAAACACAGATGCGATAGGAAATTAAATATACAGTTAAAGTTCCGCATAAAGTGCGTCTCAGTAAAGACCCGAAGTTAACCATTTAGAGGATATAATAAAGTCATCAAAATGGAATAGCCTGATGGAGTGGAGGCAATATAAAAGGATTGGGGAAGTCTTTAAAAGGGGAGAAGGGCAGCGCGTTAAAAAGAGCGAGTGTCACAAGGATGATGGATGCGACAATATGTCGCTTCATTTGTGGACTACTCTCATTACTGAGATACTCGCCAATTACTGACAGTTTCCTTTTTCTTGCTAACTCTTCTACTCTCTAAAGGACGCAGCATTAATTAAATCATATTTCCTCTCGTCAAAGTTAATCATCGTTGCAAAGTCTAACTCTTTTTGGGCTCACTGATAGGATAATAAATAACGTAACATAGTTTACCATATTAAATATAAACTATTGAACACAATCAGACAGAAAAACGAAATTTTAAAAGTTTATCACAATACTGAACCGATGTTAGCCAGTTGAAAGATATATTAATATTATTATTATTAGATACTGAACAAGAGAAAAAAAGGGATTTCTATACTTTTAACTCACAGGATTTTGAAATACGATACTTCATTGAAATAATCTTCAGGTTTTTTTTTAAAGATTTAGATTATAAAAAAAAACCCGGACTGATGGCTTTTGGTACCATAAGCTTCAGGTCCGCATCCTGGCGGTAACGATGTTTGTTAGTGGTTGGGAATCCGTCTTAAAATGTAGGTCCCGGTCTAATTAGCTAAAAGTGTGCACAAAATTACTGTAGGGTGATAAACCAAATCATACGCACAAAAAAGGGGAATATGTTGTAACAAACCCAATTTGAATTATGCTCCAATGAAAATATTTTATTACAATACAAATTGAAATGTCAATTATAATACCCGATTTATTTATATAACTCAGTCAATTAAGAATTGATTAATTATACAAAATTTTAATTTGAATTCTTAAATATTTCGATATACTCTTTTATACATAAAATATTGTATAAAAGACTCCACGCCATTTTGGAGATTTGACTAGGCAACGTAAGATATTTTCGTATAAAATTTTTTAATACTAATTTTAACTATTTAAATTTTAATAACTATAACATAATACGAAATTGGATATATTCGGAAAATGTTATAAAAAGAAACATGTAGGTGTTGGGCGGTTCTAGAATATAGCTGCAAATTCAAATCACGCTGTAGCATTAAAAGATGATAAAAATACTAAAGATACTAAATAAATAAAAAAAGCAGGTAAATAAACAATGCTTCATGTTCATTCGAAATAGATATGTATCCACAAATAAGGAAAACTGCTTTATTTTTTTGCAGAAATTTCTATCTTTTCCCACGTTCAATAAAAGAGAAAGAAAGAGTAAAGATTCCGAAACAACTAATTCAAACGGAATAAAACATAGGATTTGTGTCGATAGAATGCAATAGAAACACACACATTCTACAAGCAAAACTTTCTAAACACCTTACTCTTACAGAAAGTATAGCTATGTTACATGTTAGGTAGCTTTACAATAATACGGCGAATGTGGACGGGGAACAAATTGAATTTGTGAAAAAGGATGGAAGAAACGGCGGATTGTCCTTTATAAAAAAAAAAACTTTACCATTTCAATTCAGTAGGTTTAATAAATATTTTACGTAATTCTAGCAAAATATATAACTGATAAGATAATTAAAATATCGAATATTTTCGTCAGAGATTCTAAAAAGTAATCCTTTTCTAATGGGGATAAAAAAAATTAAGAGAATATTCAAAGTTTTCTATAAAAATACATGGTGAGAATGTTTTTAAGACTATACTCTATTTTGATAATTAAAAAAATTATAATAAAAAATAAATATAAAAACGACAAAAATCCTAAGAATACTATTAATACCCCCCTTAAAATAAATTTAACTACATTTTATTATGTTTTTTTTTTTTTTTTTTTTTTAAATAATCTGCTTTTAGTTACAATAATTTCCTTCCTTCAAATTTTAAGATTTTTCAGTTGATAATATATTTTAATAATTTTATAATCATTATTTTAGAATAATGAATGCAAATCACCTCATTTATTGATTTCATAAACTTTAAAGATTCCAGCTTTAATTTCAATTAAAGATATTTATAAAGTTAAAATTATAGCCGGTTATTTTTAACACTAAATATTAAGATATTAACGGCAACTTCAGATGCAAAATAAAACGAAAAGCAATCTAACATTAAATAAGCAACCACGGTATTGTTGAAATAAAAACTAAACTTTTCAATACTGGAACAGGTGGCGATTACTGTAAACAAACATAAACAACAATTAACATTGAATCATAAGTTCAATATGTAAACCATTCAGTTACCATGAATTGGAAACCCACAGGGTACAATGCTTTTGGTCAGAATAGATGAAAGAATGCCCCCCTTAGAAGATAAAAGGAGAGAATCGGAGGACAACAAATTAAATGGAAATCGAGCCAGCTGGGGTCAGCCCTCTGGGATCCTGATTCGCGTCATGGGGACAGCCTACAGGACTAGGCATATTACCTTTTCTCCCACTGTCCATACCTCTTTAGTTTCTAACTCTCCGAATACAACTGTCCCTGCACAATTATTAGGAATCTCCACTTTGGAATGGATACAAGGTGCCAGTCTCAATTGAAAGCTTTCAGTGCCTCATCCGACCAAGGATATATTGAAACTTCGGACTCCAATAAAATTTCTTTTGATTTTTTTTTTCTTAACAAAATATAATTTGCTAAATGTAAGATATAAAACCATAAAATTAATTTTTAAATGAAACAAAATTTAATTTTTCAATAATTACGTTAAAAAGATTTTAAAAAATTCATGAATTTTAACGATTATTAAATTTTGAACCAGAAGTAGCTATTCATGTGTTTTTCAAACGCAACAAAGGCTTATTATTCTTTTGTTGTGTTTTTCGTGAATGAGGAAGGAACATAATAGTAAAAGAATAGAAATGAGCATTTTAGTGATCCTCAGCTTTCATTTTATCAATAACCATGATCATTTGATAATCAAATAACGGAAGGGCGGGATAAGTAGGTCATTTACAGGTTTGGTTTGGCGCTCTACGGGCATTTTGTGCACGCGTGGACTAACAGTCTGGGATCTGCAGATTAAAGGTCATTTACTAGAATATTCTGAAACAATGATTAAATTGAATGATCAAAACGCTAATTTATTTTTTATGGAAATTTTACTTGTTGCATAGCCATATGCACATGTTTACTTTTTTTAAGCCATTTGACATTCACTTTTCCCACCATTTGTCTTTACATTTAATTTTCCCAATAATTATTCTTACCAAATATTATTGAGTTGTGTTATTTTTATATTATTAGAAAAATTTAACCATTGATTTGGATAGGGTAAGCATTTATTCGTGTAAATCGTTATCTGTATTAATTTCGTTAAAATTGGTACACAATTTTAAAGGGAACTTTTTAACGAGGCGAATTAAAACCTCAAGATTCCATTGTAGTCCATCTGACCATCATCTACCCCATGAGATACATCATTCAAACCCTCATCTTCAGAAAAGGAATTTCATTTCATTAAAATTGGTACATAATTTTCAAGATGATTTTTTAATGAGGCGAATTAAAACCTTAAGCATCAATTGTAGCCCATCTGACGATCATCCCTACCCCATGAGATACGCCATTCGACCCCTCATCTTCAGTAAGAGGAACTCATACAAAAGACGATGCAATTCTTTAATAACGATAAAACGACAATCATAAGACTTTTGCATAGAAGACGGTGGGGTAAAGATGGTGGCGAGGATGGTACGAAGCTCTCATTGAAAACAAAGGAACGCCATCGATACATGGAACAAAAGCTAAAAGGGACTCAAAAATCGTGGGGTAACAAGCCTTTAATAAGTTTGTTTATCGCGAACCAAAGGGTGCGGGGGATGGAAAGCGAACCTTGCCTTTTAATAATATATACACAAGATAAACGTCAGCTGAAAGGAAAAGAGTATAACAATAACTGAGGCAGCGAGAGAAACAAGAAAGTGAAAAGCGAACTCTTAAAAGGCGACAGGCGGTGCATTTCGTAATATAATAACAATAACAGAAAAGGAACCGACGTGTTATTCATTATGGAGCAATATTCTGTCACAGATCTCACTAAAAGGGTTAAGAATGAAGTGTGTGGGGGTGGAGAGGGTGGGGAAGGAGCATACTGTACCGAAGAAGCACAATGCACTCAATAAAGAACCGATTTTCTGCTATTTTAATTAAAATGTCTTCGGAGAAGATGGGACAAAGAGTTTGGGTATGTGTATGGATCTGAACAAATGGAGAGGACGTTTATTTGCAAATAGGGTGGCCTTAGTAAAGGACACGGCGATTTATTTATTGAGTATGGTTTGGATGAAGGAATTTCTAAATTAAAAATCGATACATTTCAAACTACTGTGGATTGTTTATCTTATAAAGGCAGAAAAAAAAAAATTTAAAAAAATGCTGGATTCATTATCAGAATCCTTTTTCACAGGATATTTAAAACACTTCATACGTTATCTTTAATAAATTTCAGTTTCTTACTTTGAATAACATTACAATACAAATCGCATTTATCATTTTTACTTCAGGAAGGATAAAAAATTAATGTTTTATAGTTAAATGTAGTATTCGTTGTCAGACGGCCTGATGGGAATTTACTGGATTTTCTTCCATAAAGCACGGAATTGCTCGTTGATTGACTGTTCGTGATGTACTTAAGTGGAACTCAAGACACATTGAATTTCAAATTAATAAAAAAAATGTGCTATTTGTATTTTTATTTTTAATTATTTCCTTGCTTCAATTTTTACAATAAGTCGACGAATCTAAAAACTTCTTTGCATTGGTATAATATTAGATAAAATAATTTTCATGACAGTATATCTCATTAAATTTAAAAAAATTCATTGCATATTATCAAGAAAAGCACATTTACGTATTGAACCAGTTATAATTAATTTAATTTCGGTAAACTTTTTATAAAGATTGAAAAATTATTATTAAATTACTTACCGTTCTCGCATTCGAATCAAGTTTGTGCGTACCAGCCATTAGTTTGATGACATCCAAATTTCCATGTTTAGCGGCCCAGTGTAAGGCAGTCTACAAATATATAGAAATACATACGGAAATTAAACTATGTATCAAAAGAATATTGAAACATATATTTATTTTTAATCCATTTTAAAATTATTTTAACTGATCTTTTTTTCTCGGTTTTTATTTAAAATAAAAAATATAAGACAGTCTTTCTCCTCTCATATTAAAATTAATTTCTTTTTTAAAATCATTTATATTGACGCAGATACCTATAATTGTGACTGATCACTGTAATGATATAATACAACCTATGCAACGAACTTATGTTTATTTACATTTAAAAATCTAAAAATAAAAAGCTCATTTTCCTTCTTTTTAGCAAATGTTGTCTGCTTTGTAATTAATTTTACTGCTGTGTGAGTTTTACAGGTAAAACTAAATAGGTTTATAGAGGTTTTTATTCATCAAAATTTGGACACATAAATTTTATATTTCATTAAAAATAATTATCTAAAAAATAAGAATGCTTATAATTTCCTTTCCTTTAGCGAATGTTGTCTGCTTTATAAATAATTTTACTTCCGCGTAAGTTTCACAGTTAAAACCAAATAGGTTTATGGAAGTTTTTATTAATCAAAATTTGGACATAAATTTTACATTTCATTAAAAATAATTAATTTTTCAGAACAAAAATCATATATGCTTTTATAAATGTACTAAATAGTTTAGGGAACAAAGCTTATTATTAACAGAAAAAACCTCACTAAAAGAAGAAGTTTATCATCAAGTTTACTCTTTTGGAAAAAAGCTTAAACCTCAGAGAAGTTAAGATAGAATTCTTACAGATATTAAATAAGAGCCTACTCAAGTGATTTTTCAAATAACATGCACATAAAAATTTACGGTGCATCTTATCATATCTTGTCCTCTGAATGTTTGCATTATACTACTTAGACAACGACAACATTAAAAATATATTGTGAATTCCATTCATCCCAAACTTAAAACCAACCTCTGAGTGACAGAAACCATTTCATGGTTGATCATCGGCTGATTTGATACCGCTCACAGAAGAAAAAAACCCTTATCCAGTACTCATCTCTCCTCAAGACAGGAATTCGTACTCCAATGCGCATGATAAAAAGTCAATAGTCTTAAAAGGGGAGCTTAAACACTGCAGTTAAAACGTTTTTACGACTAGTGGTTTGACCCAGACGTAGTGGTTTTTTATATGCTATTGGCGACACTAAAACCATTAACATTCATCTTTGATTTGGCATATCTTTGAACTTGGTTTTGCTATGAAGGAACAAATCCTTCCAAGTGTCATTCGCAGCACCATTCTTAAGCAGTAACAGCAAAACAGATGGCTTATTATTGTTTCTAACTTTTAAAATAAATAATGATTTTTAGCCACCCAGAAAAGAAAAATATTAGATGGGAAGTAAAAATTTTGTTTTACAGAATTTATTCTACAATAAAAGTTTTTCCATGAATACAATTTTATTTTCTTCAAAATTTGTTATTTTAATGATTATTATTATTTTTTTTTTTTTACAAATGAGTGGCATGAGTAATCTAAAATGACTGGCATTCGATTTTTATTATTTTAACGTATCTAAAATGTTCCTTAAAAATGTTGAATGCTTCTATTATTTATTTTTAGAACTGAATATTAAAAAAATAAAAAAAGTACGCAAGAATGAGGTAAAATCAAAAATTATATAATTAAAAAACTTTCTTGGTAACATAAATATCTAATAATGAACACAAAATTTGTTTAGCCAAATACAAGTACAATAATGGCGAATTCGTAGTTAAATGGTTCTTGGCAACTCTGCAACCCGTTACGTTTAGTGATTTGTTTCCTCTATTGTATTTATGTTTGGTTAAACAAATTTTGAGTACATTGTATATTTATATTACTAAGAAAGTTTTTTGATTAATTATTAAATTATTTTTCAATTTACCTCATTCTTAAATACTTTTTTTTTTTTTTTTAATATTCAGTTTTAAAAATAAATTACAGAAGTATTCAAAATTTTTAAGGAACATTTCTAATACGTTAAAATAACAAAAATTGTCAGATGTCACTCGATGATTTTAGATATTTGTAATTTTTACTTTGTAATATAATAAAAAATAATCATGTAAAAAAACTTGATTTTAATAAAAATTTAAGAAAATAAAATAATGTAATAGACTTCTAATGCATATGATTACAGTTCTACAATCGACAAAAATTAAGATTTTGTTATACGTTTTCTAAATCCATAAAATGTCGTTGAAAAAGAGGTAAATCTGATTCTCCTGCATTTAACAAGAAACGGAAAACGATAACATTGAAAAATAAACATGATAAAGAATTTTGATAACAGAACGAAAATTCGTGAATTGGCAAAGAAGTTGAGAGCTACTGGAATTCGCAGTAATAAGAACAATCATAAAAGATAAACAATCACATTACTGTATACGAAATTTTTTGAACAATGCTTTTAGTGTTCCTTTTTATCAAAAAGATTAAAATGACATTAAACAATTTATTTATAAAACAACTGAAAATCAATATTAACAAGGTAGATTCATTATTCGTCAAATTATAATTCAATTCAAAAGTCCCTAAAATTTATAAAATACGCACTACACAATTACAAAACACATCCCAGACAACATGCAATTCTTGTTTATGTTGCAAATTAAGTCACCCATAAACAGACCTGAATGTGACATGGCATGGATGATCTTGATTTCGAAACAGTACGGCGTTATCAAAACGTTTTAAGACCAAAATTGTACTGAGGCTGTCAAAGAAGATAGTTTTTGACATCTTGCTCCAGCTAACATCTTATTCGTCAACTAGATATCAAATAACCAGCCTCTAGGTATTTCAGTAGCAGTTTCCAAGATTGTATTACGGATAGCAAGACAATGCTACGGGTCAATGGATAATCACTGCACGCGATGAATTGTCAAGTCGTGATAAAAAAAAAATTGTTTTTAAATTAACTAAGATACAAAGTATAATACTGTGAGTGTGAGAAATACTGAAAAAAATCTGTCAAGTTCCAAAGATGTCAATTCAGAAATAACTTTAAAAATAGATGAGATTAATTAACACGGCAGGTTCTCCAAGTATCAGTCTGGATGTAATTTGCACTGCAATAAAAATTGCCAAAGTTGTTTATGTTTAAATTAAAACTTTGTTGGACATATTTATTACCTTACGAGAACAAAACAAGTACAGTAAGGTGTCACAAAAAAGGAAAATAAACGATTGAAAAAAGAATGAAAATTGAATATTTATAATTTTAAAATGTAGTTGCAAAAACACGCAAATTTTTATATACCTTAAAAACATCAGCACAAAAATATTTATTTCTTGAAAAACCTTTACTTATATTTAGAAGATCGAGTCTATTTTGCATAAAGACATTTATTTTGCATTAAAATGACGAATCAAGATTATAAAAATCATAATATATGAATTATCAGATACGAACCAAAATTATAAAATATATACAAACCTGCAAGTTTCATTAATTTGTAATTTAGGAAAAGGCTTTTTGTAATAATTTGTTATTAAAATAAAAATATTTTTTAGTAGTTATTTTTTTTATAATTTAGAATTATTTCAATTCAGAAGATCAAGTATTAAAATAATAAATGTTAAATAACATAAATTATATCTAGGAACAAAACAGGGGGAGGGGGACCTTTAATATGCATTAACACAGAAAAAAAAATCGAAATTTACTAGAATAAATAGAAATTTTAAGAATCGTATATAAATTTGAAATTCTGCTTGTTGACTGCTATATGAATTCACAGTTTTCAATTGAAGATTTCAAATTTGGCATCCGCATAGGCTATAAGCCTAAATAAGACCTTAGGCTACTTTAAAACTTGGGAATTTCTTCTTTCCCTTCGATTTCAGCCCCTTAATATTAATTAAATAAAAAATTTATTTTTATTGCCACTAGACGACAACGCCAGGTAAATTATTGTAAAAAGGCAAGGCAGAAAATTTACAGCATTGGTTTTTAGCATATTTTTTAAATTAACACAATTATAAGCCCAAAAATAAATGCCGACAGATTAAATATGAAAAAAAATATTAGAATTATTGATTTATTAAAGGCGAGTTATTTAAAATCTCAAACCTTTAATTCTGGCTATATATATTTTTTTTTCTGAATAAAATTTGACAAAACTAAAAAAGTTTTATCATCTGTAGTAGAGAAACAGCGCGCCGGGTTTTATCTGCTACCATCGATGTAAAGGTGTTAGGTAGGAGCAGTGCTCAGGTCTGTGGGTTAGAAGAGTGGCCCGCAAATGATTTGATTATTATTTCAATTCTTTCTATTAGCTCACACTCTCCCTATATATATCTTTATTCAAATTTTCAATTGGTAATAAAATACTTTCTGTTCATCCACTCAAGTTCAAATACATTTTTTTGAACTTGTAGTAGATGACGCTTGATGTTAATACAGTTTTTTTTCATATATTAATTCAGTAATTAAATTTAATTAATTAATCTGTTTTTTTAGATTTAAGTTGCATATGTCTGTTAATAGATGGCGCCAGATAGACTTAAAAAAATGAATGAAAATTATTTATAAAGGACTTTTCTGCAATATAGTGAAAAAAAGTAGGAATTGACTTTAAAAAAATTTTTTTTTATAGTACTTGTTTTATTGTAAAATTTTCGTAAATTAACATTTCCATAAATGATTTTATATAGTTCTGTTTGAAAAATGGGTAAATAGAGGCGTTGAGTAGGGACTACGCAAAGCGCTGCAGGCTTACACAAACCGCTCTTTATATTCTCTAAACAAAATTTTATTTCTAGATCTACCGAGACCTAATTTAGACAAAATACAAATTAATACCAGGCGGAAAAAGATAGACAACTTCAAAACCTCGAAATTTCAATAGTTCTTTTCAAAAAAACTTTTTGAATTTTCTAATCATTAAATTTTGTGGTCTTTTTATCCTTTCTGTATCATAACTTTTCAGATGAGCTAAGAAAATACTGGACAATTCATCTAGCATAAAATAAACTTGAAGACAAAATACTGCAACAAACTATTCACCGACTATTTTAGCCTTGTACATTAACGAATAACCTGCTCATGCATTACGTAAATATATAATAATCAAAGAATTATATATACCAGTAAAATTTATAGAACTATTATCCAATATAAAAAAAATTGAAACGCCTAAAATTGAATTTCCGTTGAGTAATAACATTGTTTCCCTTTTCTTCAAACCAATTGTTCAGAGAAATAAAAATCCTCGATCTGTTTTACGATCGTTTCAAAATTGGTTTTTGGTTTTCACCTCTAAAAAGGCAGAGTTCTAAATGAAACTCTACAAAATATGCTTTAGGGCAATAATACCTTATAGCACTTACATTAATTTTAAGATTTAGCAAAAAGCATGATCTAATATTTAGAAGTTATGCAATATATATTTCGAAAGAAATTACTAATTTTACAAAAACTATTAAAAATTGAATACGTTTAGGGCTCGTCAAACAATTAAATGGAACACCTGAAGTTGAGTATAATTATAAATATTATTGTCGGCAAGCCGTTAGTTAATGTAAAAAAAAAAAAAATTGTATTAATAGATTTTGCAATTGCATTCTATTTTCAGCATTTTTATAATGCATTAAATTTATTTTTAAAAAAATTGGTATTCCTTTTTCTTGTATCAGTATACATATTATGGAAAAGGAAGAATGCATAATAAAACAAATATAAAAACTAATAGCAAAAATAAATAAAAAAAATCATTAAAAAATTTCTTATTGAAACAGGAAGAGCTCGGCACCCGCTGACCGTTAACAGCAACTCAACCCTCAGTTATGGCCATTTTACACCCATGGGTTTATATGTACCCAAACTTCCTTTTACGTAAAAGAAACGTATTTAAAAATTATTGCTTGATATTATTGTTTGATATTAATTTCTGACAAAAATGGAAACGCTTGTTTTCATAAGATTGTAATATCGCTAAAACTTTACGGGTCTTGGTTAAAATTATTGAAACAATCAGTGGTAGTTTTATTCAAGAATTCAATTAATTTTATTGCTGGTATCTTAGAAGGTCGAGATATAATTCTCTGTATGAAGACATTAAAAACAAACTAAAGTTCACCTTTCCCAGCACGTTCTTCATCTGGATCCCGTCAGACAATATAATTGTCTAAATTTCTAGCCCATTTAAGATATTCTTTAATTACATCAGCTGTAAAAACAGAGCAATCTTGATCATTATTAACTTCTTCGCTTTCAGGAATCTCAGTAACAATCTCCACAATTAACTAAGCGGTTTATCAATTAACATTTCTTCGATACCTGCCAAGTAAGATAATCGAATCCTTCTCCACCAATTTCGGACGCCAAACTTATCATATTGCGGAATTTCTCCAGTATGATTAAATAAAATAGAAGCATCTTCACTAACATATCAAGGATAAATAACTGTCCAATAGGCATTCATAGCTTTTTTTTTTTTTAATTAAATTTTTTCAAAAACGTAATCAAATATTTTCCTAGCGTATATCATAAAAGTGGCTGTTATACCATTATATAAAAATAGTAGCAATAATATAGCAGCAAAAAAGAAATTTTTCTTGATACACGTTTTTTCTGCACATTCCATAAATTTTTGGCTTTTATAATGCTAAAATTCAGTGCAGTAAAGTGAATGGTGTATTTGAAACAAAAATAAAAAATTTACAATTTTCCATCAGTATGATGATGAAAGTTATGGGAGGTAGTACCTTCCAGTACCTCATACTTCTGTTTTTTTTTTTTTTTTAAACCTTTTGTTACCAAAAGTTCAAGCCTACTATACATCTTTCTCTCATGCAATGTTTCTTAAGTTATTCGATGCAGAGAATACTACCATCCTAATAATCTTCAGGCTCATATTATACCCACATTTTCGAATTTCTTCGACATAATTAGAATTATTTTCTAACTAGGGTTTTTTAGGTTTTCAATGTCTTCTTTAGACGCAGCCTATAAAAAAACCTATAAAAAACGTAAAAGGGGATAGCCCAAATAGAAAATTTTTTTTCATGGCTGACTTGTTAATGCTCCCATTATCAATAACAGAAGGTATGTTCTCATTATTGTAAAGGAACGTAAAAAATCATTCCAGTTTTATCCAAATAGTCGAAATTGTAGAGATTTTCCACTTATAGTGCTTTGCATCTGGTAAAAATTCTGCCAATTTTTTTATTATTATTATTATTCAATTCAAAAGAATGTTTAGAGGTTTGACCAACAAGACGAAAAAATTTTAAATAAACCGGGCATCAATTTTTCTCTTTCAAGTTATTTATTAATTATTATTGTTATTGACTATTTAAAATCTCAAGGAATGAAACTTAAGTGAAAAGAGTCAGGATTTAACTTTATATGTTTAAGGACAAGGGGAAAAAAAAAAAAAAAAAAAAAATCCACCAGCTATTTCAAAACAAGATAATTTTCCCAAATAACTATAAATTAAGATCAGTGTAATGTAATTACACTTAAAAACAAGAGTTCAGAACAAAAAAAGACCAGTCAGAAGAATCCAAAAACACGTTTTAATAAATGTCAGACCTGCACCTTCAAAGCATACGGTCGAAAGTAGGGAACAAAGTATAAAATGTCCCATTTTTGCCACTTGCGCGACAGAACACTCGTTTTAAGCACTCACATAACTCCGGTTATTGAATTCGGCGACTTCAATTTTCACCCCATGACCAGGCCATATGGCTCCCTTATAGATCAAGCCAAAATAATTGTTTGAAGTGTGGAGAAAACTCCCCTTCTTTTTCAACCATCCCCTCTCCAGTTTCATTTTTATTTTCCCCTTCGAAACGCCCTCGTTATTGATCGCTCCACTACTCTTCGAGGGACCCCCCGACCACTAAATTTTATACCTCTATTTTCAAATAATCCGCCACCCCGTTCTTTCCGCGCTCTTTTAATATCAAAGCATGGGATTACGAAAGCAGGACACGCACAAGATTCAATAGGGGGAAACCCTGAAAAGTAGTAATATTATGAACACTCGTATAAATCAATACAGTTCTTTATTTTTTTAAAGAATTGAATTGAATTAAACTGAAAAATGAAAGGATAAGCATGACTGGTAGAATTTTTCTAATTGCTCTTACGAATTAAGAAAATTTATTCACATTTTTCTGCTTAAAAAATTAAATAAACAAATTCTAATTGTAAGTAATTAAAAATAAAAAAATTGTAAACGATATAAATAGCCTTATAAAACTATATTTTATGCATTTTTACCTACGTCTCTATATTTTAATAACCATTTTTTTTTATATTTATAAAAATTCTAAATTATAATCGTATATTAACAGATAATTAAGATATAAAATAATAAAATAAAATATCCACGCGATTAATAATATTATTAGAATAAAGAATATAGCATAGTCTAAATACTACTATGCAGAATAGATTCAATAAACCGAAGCATTAAATTAAATTGGTTTTCAATAACAAATATTTTGGCACATTCCATTCAAATTCTACCAAAACAATTTTTCGCTCTTACCATCAATTCCAAAAGGCCCCCGAACTCAAATTAACCCCCAAACACACATTTGCTTAGTCGCCAAATACAGCAACTTTTTCTTCCTTACATCAAAATGAATTCAGAAGGGTGTCAAAATGAACAATATAGTTAAAATGAGCAATACCAGGCAATTATAATAAAACAAACATCAATTTATAATACTACAGTAACGCCAATCAAAGACATTGCTTACAAACAATCCATCTCAATCCTGAAAGAAATTTCAACTCTTTGTTGACCCAACTCAACAACAGGAGGGCATGCCACAAATTTCTCAGTCACCAAATACAGCACCTTTTTCTTCCTTACATCAAAATGAATTCAGTAGGGCGCCAAAAGAAGTTAAATGAATAATACCACATAATTGTAATAACACAAACATCGATTTGTTTTATACTACAGTAACGCCAATCAAAGGCATCGCTTACAAACAATCCATCTCAAGAATCCTGAAAGAAATCCCAACTCTTTGTTGACGCAGCTCAACAGGAGGATATGTCACACATTTGTTTAGTCGCCAATAACAGGAGGGCATGCCACAAATTTCTCAGTTGCCAAATGCAGCAACTTTTCCATCCTTACATCAAAATGAATCCAGAAGGGCGCCAAAAGAAAAAATGAATAATACCAGGCAATTATAAAATAAACATCGATTTATAATACTGCAGTAACGCCAATCAAAGACATCGCTTACAAACAATCCATCTCAAAAATCCCGAAAAAATTCCAACTCTTTGTTGACGCAGCTTAACAAGAGGACATGCCACACATTTCTCACGACAATAACTTAACTCCATACGGTCAATAAAAATCGCACGAAACAATAAAATCTAGTTTCCTTTCGCCATAAGTGAATACTAAACACCCATTCCAGGAAGATGAAACCAAAGAAAGGCACTAAAAAAAAAATGCAAACGAGCATCGAGCACACAAGGATGCAACAGCAGCATTGTGACGGACAGGAGAATCACCCAGGGGCCACGGGACGATAATTGAAATCGGCGGGGGGAGGGGGAAGTTTGAACAAACACATACCTCCTTCTCTCCGCGGGGAGGACACGGTTTGATAGATGGGCCGCGAACACAAACATTCATTAAAAGGGTCTCTACGTCCGTCTACCTGCGATCTACGATAATGGGTGGCCTTTTAAAAGAGAGACGGGGGACAGCTAGCGCGCACCAGAGTCGCCTGCAGACAGACGACCCAACAAATTGAAAGCTTTCGACTAATCGGGTGGGAGGGGGAGGATAATCAAGGATGGAGGAAATTTTCGATTGCTTCGCTGAGGAAAGGGGAGAGTGTGGCTGTTACTATTCAATTTGTTCCATCTGTGGTTCCAAAATAAGATCTAATGTCCAATTAGATAACAATAAATGTGGTCATGCACACGAGTTATATCAGCAGAATAATTATTTAATTTATTTTAGTTGCGAAAAGATTTGTAAACTTTCCTAAATATTTTTCTTCAATATTAGGTTGCCCGTGTGTGACATGTTTACCACCAGGCATAAACGAACATGACAAATTTATTACACGCCACCCAAAATGCTAAGTAATTCCATTGATATAAAATTACTTAGCAAAAAATTTTTTAACTGAAAATAAATGATGGAAGAATGTCATACAATGTTTAGATTCATGTACTTAATGTGATAGAGATTGTAGTCCCCCCCCACACACACTTAAATGGTTTACAGCAATATTTATATTTATTTTGCAAATGCCGAACATTGCCGCCTAAGCCATTAGTTTATGGACTCTCCAAGACTTTTTGACCATGTCCTCATATTGAGAAAGTGCATTACAATTATTTAAATATTCAAATGCTATAGGCCGCCTAGTCACACACAACACAATTTGGGGAATCCACCACTCCAATTCTATAGGGATGGTCACGTAAACAGTCACGACCAATCAAAGGTCTAAATAGAGCCATGGCTGTCTTACTTAGAAAGCTGGAAATAGTTCTCAGCAAGTATATCAGCCTTAGCCTTTTTCGTTGTCCATAATTCCACAGTGGGCTGGAATCCATTGGAAAAAAAGTTCTGTGTGCCAGTGTCTTAAGCACAAGTCTACAGTCCGAGATTCTTTGAGAAATATTTTGATTATTCAAAAGGGTTTGAAGTGCACTCTTGGAGTCGGACTATATGAGTGCTTTTATAAATCAATGGCTACGAATCGACAGTTATTGAATAGCAACAACTTTGATTTCACTATCAAAGGCAAAGAAAGTAAGAGGCTTTGGGAAGTAAGACGGCCTAGGTAAATAGAAACTAAAAAGATCACTATGGGCATTCGCTCAAGTACTAGAGCAATATCAAGAAATATGGATCAACGATTCACAAATCTTTAGATTTGAAATTTTTATGAAAGCATCGAAGATCCTTCTTCCTTGTCCGTTATAATAGTTAAGAGAAAAAAAAATTAATTACAAGAAAAGAATATTTTAATGCATGGAAGTATGTGAATGAATTATCTTTTGAATCTAATAGGGAAAATCAGGTTTTTATTTTATTTATTTTTTTTTTAAATGAAGAAGTGTTTTGTAACTAAATGTAATTTTGCTTTTAAATTTCAAAATGTGTTAGTCATTCATAAAACAGTAAGCCAAATTTTGTATTAAAAAGGAAATTATATAAATGCATTTGAATCTATGAGAAAGAGAATTTTAAATGCAGAAAATTCATTATATTCCCAGAAAATAAGAGAAGGAAGACCAGATTAATAATTAATGCAACCTTTACAGTGAACTTGGCACAATAACTGAAATACCACGAAATCAATCTATTAAAAATAAATGGTTGTGGAGGGTTTACGCTTGCAAAGTTCTCACAATTTCTTAACCAAAGAATTTTAAATTTTGGTTCGTAAGTCAACTTTCAAGCGAAAATCAATAAAAACTTATTTTACTTCATTGGCAGATAGGAGGAGAAATGCTTAAATCCGAGTAAGCAAAATTAGAAAAAACAAGCTCATTTGAGGAAAGGCAAGTTGTTAATCATTTTATGAAATAAATTTCATAATATTTACATAAAAATTAAAATATTATAATTACATCCTACCAATCAAAAGGAAAGAAAAAATGATGCAAATTGATGTTCAAAAAAATATACAATATACCTATATTTCAAATCAATTTAATATAAAAAGATGTAAAAAAAGAAAAATTATGTCAAACTCATAGCCTGTTTTATTACAATAATACGCCCCTTAAAAAGTAGTTCATAAAATAGATAACCGTTTGTAAGGTATTGCATTATGCATATGTAACGATTTTTAATGTTTCATACTGATAACAAAAAAAGGTATTTATGAAATGAAATATGATCTTTCTTCTCTGAGATTAGCATGTCAACACAGATAACCCAACGTGGGCAACTTCATGGGCCCCCTTGGCCACACAAGAAATGTGCATTAGAAGATCGAACGGTCGACTGCGTTATCAAGACGACCTCTGCCCAAGAAAATATCCATACGAAATATTTAAAAAAATGATACTGACAATGGAAAATAAAAGATACGGTGGATTATAAACGACATTCTAGGGTGGAGATGGACATTGAAAAGGCGGCGTAACACATTACACGAGCGTTTAAGAATGGGAATGGGTTCATTAGGCCAACATAAATTTGAATGGGATTCATTTCTGTAGCGCGTTTCAGAGCTTTGTGGTTTCAACGAATAATCCCACCCATTATGAATCTATTTCTTTCGAGATGTCATGTAAGTGATATTTTAGTATTTGGGCTTTTCTTTGGGTATTACAAAGCAGCAAAACTTTTGCAAAGTTTGAAATATTCTTGGTGATCTTAAAACAAATCTATACAAATTATACATTTCTGTTGAAAAATTTAAGAGACGTATCTTTCGAAAATCATAAGCAATATGTTAGTACATAGAATAAAAGTTGAACAGACTTGATCCGTGGACTTTTATATAGAAAGTGTAAGTATTGTGAGGCTACGATAAGAAGGCACTTATAAGTTTGTATTACTTGAGTTGGTGAGGTTTGGTTTGGTTTGGTTTGGTTTGGGTTGTCGCTCTACGGTTATTTTGTGCACACTTTAGACTAATTATACCGGGACTTGCAGTTTAAGGTGGATTCCGAACCACTCACAAACATCCATGCCAGCGCCAAGATTGAAACCTGAAGTTTGTGGTAACAAAAGCCAGAGCGCTAGCCAATTGGCCATCAGGCCACTTGAGTTGATGAGAGAAAAATTGCAAAGGTCAAAAAGGAAGAAAATGTAGCTATTTTGTCTTTATTCTAAACATCCAATGATGATTATGTATATACAAATATAGCTTATTAAAATGCTTAATCTATTCTATTATCATAAAAAATAATATTTTAAAAAATGAAATGAAACTGCATAGTGTATTTAATACTATAGTGTGCGGCAGTAAACGAAAACTTAATTCAGTATTTTTCTAAAAGTTTAAATAATGATCATGGTGGTAACAATAGTTTAATAGAATGAATGCAACTTATACATAATAAGCTATTTTATATTGCAATCTCTTTTAGTTTACCATGATTCATTAAATTCGTGTATTAAATTCTTTCAGGATCAAAATGTTCAATTAGTTTCAATGCCAGTTTTTTTTTTTTTTTTTAATCAAAATATGGGTCAAGATGTAAAGGTATCAGACATTAATTAACTTGTAAATGAAATGTTAGTTTATCATAATACATATTACTGATACAATTCTCGGTAGGATTTCTTTATCAGATAGCAGTTAGAAGGTAATTGTTGTATGCAAATCCTACCCTATATTAACATTACTAATAGCATAGATTCCCTTCATTTAAGAAGCCATATATAAGTTCACTTGCTTTTAAACAAAGAACAAGTCATCAATGCAATTTAAGCTGCTGTCACTGACATCGCAATCTGATATGCTTAGGATAGACATTTCGTGACTACTAATCCCAGGTACTCTTACTACTACAGCCTTTCTCCGAAAGATACGATTGCTAACGATATATGTATTCTCTATATAAAAAAAAAATTTTTTTAATGGCAAAAAGTTTAGAAAATAGTAAAATATTTCTAAACTAGAAAGTAGAATCTTCTGATTGTTGCAAGATGAAGTTATAATTGGTATGACAAAGATTAAAAAACAATTTTTTTTTTTTTTTTTTTTTTACTAAACAAACAAACATGTTTGAATGATCATTACTTCAAATCTACCAGTCGCAGTAAATTAATATCGCAGTCGCAGATATATATATAAGTCGCAGTCGAATAAAAAAATTTAAAAAGATTCTAGTTTATTTTAAAATTCATTAATAATTAATCGCAGATAAATTACAACGAAAATACTCAATTACAAACGACAAAATAGTCTTATAGCAACAAACTCGATAAAATAGTAAAAAGGCTAAATTTAATAATTTAGCCTGTTTACTATTTAATAATTACCATTATTATTATTTTTTTCCAAATTTATAACTACTACTTTTAGACAAGTTCACAACAAGAAAAAAAATGCCCATAGATAAAATTATTTAAAATATGGGTTTATTTACTTTTTCCTCGAGCAATTCAGTCAAACTTTATGATTTGTTGCATCCAAGTTCAAGCAACTAAATATTATTAATCACGCATAAATTGCAACGAAAATACTCAAAAACTAAATAGTCTTCAGTAAATATGCTAAAAACTCGTCTAAAAGTAGTTATAAATTTGACAAGTTCACAAAATGAGAAGGAATGCTCATAGATAAAATTATTTAAAATATGGGCTTATTTACTTTTTCCTCGAGCAATTCAATGAAATTTTATGATTTGCTACATCCAAGTTCAAACAACTAAAAATACTTTACTCATCGTTTCTTTTATTCCCAGATGATAGACTATATTCCTAATACATTAATAAATCGTTGTACGTTACAAGATTCAAGAGTTGCAAAATTCGTTTTCGTACAGCAATACTTCTCCGCTCACCAACCCACTCACCCCTCCATGCCCAATTACTTACTACATGTATCAAGAAATACAACATTTGTTAATTTTTCTTTTGTAAGTAAGTATATAAACCATTACAACTAAAACATGGCAAGAAATTAATCAAGCTGCGAAAAAAAGAGGAAAGGCAACCCTCCTTTTCTGCGATGTTAGAGGTGTTTCCAGCGAATCGAGTGTCGCCTTGCCCATGTAAGCATCTTGCCCTCGACCTCTTCCAAGTGCCGGATTGTTCCGTCTTGCAGCACGCCCACTATATGTCCGGGCGTGGAAGCGTGGGCAATTGGCAATGTCCGTCCATCACTTCTTGGCGCGATTATGATATTCATTCGTCCCTCCTGCCTTCACTTGCTCGTGCCACTCAATTACGTCACAGCGGGCAGTCCGCCAGTAATCGCCATCAGACCGTTAAAAAGCAAAGGTTTGGCGCTCGTTCATTTCACAAATGCAATTAACCGCGTGGCCAACCTCACCCATCCAGGTATGTATGGCTGGTGGTGGTATTAAAACGGTTCCTTCCTCCAGCACCGAATCCTCCTGCTGGGCATAGGTATGTCTATGCCGATGTCTCCGCAATATTTCACTGCTTGGTTTTCCTCATGGACTCGTGTTTCTTTTCACGTGGCACATTCCTTTGGCCTGCTTGAACTTTGTGGATTGTTTCTAAATGCCTACCACCCATCGTGTGAAAGTTTCTTTTTTCTTCACTAAGAGATAAGGCTGGACATTGCAGTAGAGGGATGGTTGTAAATTGCTCGACAATGGATTGCTTACCATATCAAATGACAAAAGAGACATCCAGAATTTCAGTAAGGTATTTCAAGAAAAAAAAAAAATACCAATTATCTTTTTTTTTTTTTTTTTTGGAATGGGGGGGAAGGTGAAATTATTGAATGCAACGATGTAGCGTTTAACATTTTATCAAGCGTGCTTGGAACGGCAAATTATTAATTATTGAACATTTTAATTAAAATAGATGATTATCCATAATTAAGGTAAGTTTCAGTTAAACTCGTATAATAAATTTCAGTAAAATATGAAATAAAAACTAAAACAAGGGAAAATATCAAAGTTATATAAGATCAATTAACAAAATGTGTATGCTTTTTACGAGAAAGGCAAGATAACTGAAAATACTATTTTGTCCAAAACTTTACATGTTTCATTATTGTTACTTTGCAATACATTATATCATAATACAAAATAAACAATCGCAATTTTTAAGATAGTTTTGTTAACTTCGGTAGCTCTTCAAATTTATCTTTCCTTCTTTAAATTTATATGCAATTCTTAACAACGGTCGATAATAATAAAGGTTAAAATATTTTTTATTGAATTCAATTTATTATATACCAATAAATATTTTAAATACAAACTTATAAATGTCATTACATATTTTAGGTAAATTCAATGTAAATTTTTTTCGAAAATAAACTTTGAAGACTTTTCACTTTCGATTTATATTTTTTTATTAGAAAATGAAGGAATTTCTGACAAATTTGTTTGTAATATTTCAAAAAAGCAGTTGAGAAATTTTTTAAAATTCTTTTGTGGGTTTTTTTTTTAAAGAGAAAATCTCGATGAAATATGACAGAAGTTTTTGCTTTGTTTCTGCCATATTGAAAACCTTGGAACAGAAAAACGCCAATTATTAAGACCAACTAGCAGAGTAATTTTACGCTAAAAGATAACAAAATTCAATTTAATTTTGCGACCTTTACAGGCATGATATCAATATGATATACACATAACACGTTGTCGGAAAGACTAATTGGCGTTAAGCAGTGTTAGCATGAAGGGTTATTTCAAGAACCAACACAATAAAAGATAAAATAATTGTTATTCTTATCTTTTGATCCCAAATGCAATTCCTGTATTTGATATCAATACAGTAGGATTTAACGAATGATTTGAATCCCAAACAGTTATGATACAATAGACGACTGATTATGTTATCTATGTTTATAATAACCGGATACAACGTTAATTTTAACAACAGATCTAATGCAGCGATTTCTTCGTGTAGCTTTCAATATATATATATATTTCTCAAAGTTTGTGCGTGTCCACCCATGCGCGGCCTCTATTTACATTCAAATTTCACCAAAATTGCCAGAGATAGCTGGGTAAAAAAAAAAAAAAATTTTTTAAATTCATATTTCGAATTGGATCAATATGTGTTAAGAAATTGCTTAATTAGGTTTTGCGTCAATTCGCCGACTTTTCGTGGTCGGAGAATTTTTTAAGGTATATATATATATATATATATATATATTTTAGCTGTTGTACTGTTCATAAACAGGCTAATAAATAAAATATACTACCCGATGAATTACAACCATCTAAACTCTTCTTTAATAAATAAGGAAAAAAAATTACATTTCTAATTTTACTAATAAAAAGGTTCAATTTAACCCTAAACTCCTTGACCTCGATTTAGTCGCCAATTCTTTTAGCCTACCATAGTTGAATTGAAGGAAGGCTTTTTCTGGAGTCCCAGATGTGATTTTAAGTGGGGAGAATACAATAAAAGGTAGAAAGAAAATATTAGTTGTTCATTCCGGTTGTAGAAAATATTTTTGTTCGTTGAACTTCACACTGGTTTTTATCATTAAATTTGCAATGCCGCTTAAGAAAATTATTCAATAAGACTAGAATGCATATATTTGATTTAAAAGATCTGTGAAACTAAAACTTTCATAATTTAACATTTTCCAATTAAAACTTACTTTTGTTATGGGAGTTTAAACTCTTTATCATTAGTGGTTATAATGATTAACAGCAGAAATAATAGATCGTTTTCCAACAATTTCATGTAAATTAAACATTGTTTAATTTATATGCAAACAACTTTTACTGAATTTAAAATATGTATGTTAACCGATGAATTGTCAGCAAGAAAAATTTATATATTAACAAAGCATTACAGCAAAGTAAACAAGATTTACCTTAATAATCGACTAAGTATATATATTTTTTTTAAGATTTACTTAAAAATGTTTAAATAATTAAAACTTTTTTTAAATTTTTTTTAATGAAGTTTCTTATTTTAAAATGCATTAACGTCCTTTTCTTGATTTTGAGATCTCAGATAATTTTAATTATATAGCTCTTTCATTGCATACATGAAAAAAAAAAACCAATTAAGATTTAGATTTTAAACAGAGTAACATTTTATCAACTTTAAAAAAAAAAAAAAAATTTTAACGCATGATTATTGCTTTAAACGTCCCATTTATTTTTAATACTTATTTTTCAAAAATAAAATAACAAAATTGTACTTACATACTATAGAGTTGTACAATAACCAGTGAAGGACATCAGTAGCATCAGTTGAGTCATAAAAAGCAACGGCAGGGAAGAAAGCACATTATAGAATATAAACAAAAAACATGTACACAATAAAAAAATCAACAATAAAAATTAAAACACACCCAAATACGAAAATTTAATATAATATAAAAAAATTAGTAATAGATATAAAAATTTATTATTAGAATATAATTTCTTTTTTATTTAACCTTACGCATCTTCACAAATTACATGAATAATTTTGTTACATTTAAATACTGAATGCACAGTAAAATTTCTGAGATACACTCAAATATAAAATTTCTATAATATATTCAAATATAAGGTCCCGCCTAACGGGGTGAATAAGTCCCAATAAGTTGCCGTGCTGAATTAAAGGGCACTAAACAATGTCATCTTAATACTGTTAAGTAAAACAGAACTGAGAATAATATTTATTGTTAAATACTTTCCAATACATTTATAGAGTTATTTATTTCTAATATCGATTTTTATTCATAAAACTTTCATGAAAGATATTATCTAATGTCGTTTGCTGCCTTCTGCTTCGTTCAGTAAGCAGTCAGCGATAGCAAGACAATTCTACATTTTCAGAAACGATAATTTCGTCATCTTCGTACACTTGTCCTAATTCGGAAAGATCTTCGTTGGAAAGACTTTCATCAGTTATTACTTATAATATTATAAAACATATAATGCAGTATATTACATTTATATTATACAACCCTGTTTCATAGCCAGCTTGACAATTTCGTAATTATCAACAATGGATTGTCATGAGCCAACATTCTTACTTAGATGTGATCATACAACTTTCAAATATTTATTGGTCATCTCATTCCAGTAAAAATTGATGTCCACAGAATCAAAGATATAGTTTCTCAAAATTCTCTAATGGATTGTTTATATTCTCCATCGGTTTTACCAATTATCAGAATGTCTGCCACAAATAAATTTTAAATTTGAGATTTCTGGGAATCTTACTATTAGCGCGTAGTACTGAAATAGCGCTGAACTTAGCAACGTTAAGTGGGATTTTACCAAGTTTAATAATAATAATAAAAAAAAAAAAAAAAAAGACTGAAATGTTGAATACTCACTTTATTGTGGTCCTACGACGATGCACCAAGAAAAAAAAAGAAAAAAAATTAGAATAAATTCTCTAAAATTAAAATTCATGCAACATTTATTATATACTTTCTGTGTAATACATAATTCATTTTTAAATAATAACAACAATATATATATATATTATATAAACGACACTTAAAATTTAAAAAGAATTTTTGATTTCAAAATTAAAGGTGTACTAGATAAGCAATTTAAGAAAAACTAAGATGTTCTAAAGTATATAAATGCAGAATGCTTCACTAACTTGGAATACACTTTTATATCGGCTTATGTTGCAATATTGCAAACATATAATTATAAAGAATGTGCTAGACAACAAAGCAAATCTACTATATAAGGTATACAGATATATTCACTCTATCATGATAATTCTCATTAAATATATAATTCTCGTAGACGCAATTAAAAAATTATGAAATATTAATTGATGGTGTCCATTTTTAACAAACTTCCATATTTGTAGTCGTGCTTTAATTTTTTTTTATTATTATTATTACAGAAGAAATGTTAAAAAAAATTTTTAAACATTAAATATCGTGAACAAATTTAAGAGGCTAATATAAATAACAGTTTTAAATATTATAGATGCATTTGTTAGCCATTTACTTAATAAATAAAAGTATTATAGTGAATAATAGAATAGTTAGGGTACTATAATTCAGTACTAATAATTCCGTAATGTTTTGATATGTACCAGTTATTACTGAAAAACTTTGAATAAATTTTAATATGCACATTAAATAAAACATTTTCATACAAAAATCTATATATACTATAAAATCATTGTGTTTTCAAAAGGTACACAATTTGTCTTACAGAAATTTATAAGGATGAATTGTTGTACTAACAATGTGTTCAAACACTATTTCAGTGTTGAAAAAAAAATTTTTTTTTAATTTCTCTTTATCTATTTTGTTAAAGTCAACTATCTACATGAATAAAAGGTAAGCCGATATGAGTGCGCCCCCCTATGGACTCAAAAACTTCTCAGCCAATTTTGTTGAAAATTTCATTATTTGTTGTTATTAGTGGCAGAAGTGTTTTAAGGGTAGTTTGAAAGAAATCAGATAGTTAATTCTGTTTTTACAGCTCTATAGTTGAATTTTTTTTCCCATTACGACTACTGTTTAAAAAAGTTTGTTCAGAGATATTGAACATAAATAGTTAATGAACGAAATATTGTAAAAATTGGATTCTCTTAACGAGATAAATAAAAATTTTAAAAAATAAACAGTAATGAAGCAAAGATATAAAATAAATTATCACAATTTTTATGTCATTTTAATTGAAATGAATTAGATATAGAAGTTCAATTGTATTTATTTAACTCGCATACATACCTAACTAGTAATAACCAAGCATTGCTTGGTCGTTAGTTTAAAATAATTTGTAGAAATTAACTAGTACGTCAAAAGTATCCGAAAATTATTTTTAAAAAAACTGTTGCCAAAATATCTGAATAAATTACCTAAATTATTAACTTGAGTACTTGTAATTAAAGATTTTAAATAATACTACGTAAATGTCTTATTAAATTTCTCAGAAATTACAAAATACATGCATGATATATAAACCTTTTTTTTTTCCTCCATGAAAATTGCACAACATCGCTGTACAACTTAAAATGTTATTTAATTTTTCAATGCGTAAGGTACTTTACTGAGAGCCTGAATGCACGGAAAGGAAGATGAAAAATAATAGATGACGGATTTAAGTTGATTATAGGCCACATTTTTTTAAAATCTTGTTAGGATAAAAAAAAAAAAATAATAATTACTACAATTGAAAAGAGAAATCTTTTCCCTTGAACTTATTTACTAAACAAATGAAATAAAAATCCTCGATCAAAACCTGCTCAAGACCGAGGAACAGAAACTGCACGAGAACAAAGGAGCCATTGTTTTTTCGGCAACGAGAGTAATTTAGCCACGAAACGAGACTGTTATCCCTCGGAAAGCACCTCTTCAAAAAAGAGGCAGAATGAAGAACCTCCGACGGTTCAACAAACCGAGTGAAATATCGCACTCCCCTCGGTCGTAAGGCAAGGGGAAGATGGGCGCAGAAAGATGTCAGAAAGACAAACAAAAACAGCGTGTAACTGCCCCAGCAAAAAGGCAAAGAAACACGGCTCCAGCTGAAGAGGAAGTCTTCGACACGGATCGTAAAATTCGGACCACAATTAAAGAACAACATCCAAGACGTCAACGAGAACGATCCAAAGAGGGTAATAAAAATAAAAAACCGAGGGGCAGCCGTTATCAAGCACGTCCATCTTTCCTGGTTTCGAGACATAAACCAGTTTGCAAGAAGGGGAGAGATATGCGACAGCAAAGCTAAACACGCGAGGCTTTTGCTTGCCTTGCCTTGCTTTTTTAAAGCAAGCGCCCAATTTCCAGTGGGAGAAGTCTCCAAGAAATTTTGGAAAAATAATAACAGAAGCGAGTATGTTTTTCAGAAATTGTTTAATTGGTTTAAGTAGTAACTTGCATCCAAATATTTTACGTATACCTCATGAAATTAAACCAATTGATAACGTCCATTTAATACGTTAGAAGACATGTTTGGAAGTCTGAAAGTCAGTTTATGATCATATCTAAGAAAATGAGAATTTCCATCTCTTTTTTTCATGAAAAACGGTGATTGAGCCGCGAAATGAAATTAAGATTTTAGTTAAAAAGTTTTTTTTTTAATTCATTGAAACGATTTGTAAAATAATAGCAGAAAATGTTTAATTTCTAAAGTGATCTAGATATGATTAAACTCTAATGCGAGTAACAAGCAAAACGAACATTTTGTAATTTTAATATTATTATTATAATCAATGGTTATGGTTTTTGGTTTGATATCCAAGTTCTAGACATAAACCAGTTTGCAAGAAGGGGAGAGATATGCGACAGCAAAGCTAAACAAGCGAGGCTTTTGCTGGCCTTGCTTGCTTTTTTAAAACAAGCACCCAATTTCCAGTGGGAGAAGTCTCCAAGAAATTTTGGAAAAATAATAACAGAAGCGAGTATGTTTTTCAGAAATTGTTTAAGTGGTTAAAGCAGCAACTTACATCGAAATATGTTATGTATACCTGATGAAAATTAAACTAATTGATAACGTTCATTTAATACGTTAGAAGACATGTTTAGAAGTCTGAAAGTCATTTTATGATCATATCTAACAAAATGGGAATTTCCATCCGTTTCTTTTATGAAAAATAGTGATTAGGCTGCGAAATAAAATTAAGATTTTAGTTAGAGTTAAAAAGTTTTTTTTTTAATTCATTGAAACGATTTGTAAAATAATAGCAGAAAATGTTTAATTTCTAAAGTGATCTAGATATGATTAAACTCTAATGCGAGTAACGAGCAAAACGAACATTTTGTAATTTTAATATTATTATAATCAATGTTTTTTGATTTTATTATAATCAATGTTTTTTGGTTTTATTATAATCAATGGTTAGGGTTTTTGGTTTGGTATCCAGGTTCTAGACATAAACTAGTTTGCAAGAAGGGGAGAGATATGCGACAGCAAAGCTAAACAAGCGAGGCTTTTGCTTGCCTTGCTGGCTTTTTTAAAGCAAGCGCCCAATTTCCAGTGGGAGAAGTCTCCAAGAAATTTTGGAAAAATAATAACAGAAGCGAGTATGTTTTTCAGAAATTGTTTAAGTGGTTAAAGTAGTAACTTGCATCTAAATATTTTACGTATATCTCATGAAAGTTAATGTGATTGATAACGTTCAAGGAATACTTAGGAGACATCGTTAAAATTTTAGAAGTCAGTTTATGATCAGCTAAGAAAATAACAATTTCCATCTGTTACTTTTATGAAAAATAAAGTTTCATTTCGCCGTCTAAAACAAAGTTAAGATTTTAGTTAGAGTTAAAGGCAAGTTTTTTTTTAATTCTTTGAAACAACTTGTAATAAAATTATAGCAGAAAATGCTTAATTTCTAAAGTGAACTAAATATGATTCAACTCTAATGCAAGTAACAAACGAAACGAATGTTTTGTAATTTTATTATTATTAATCAATGGTTTTTTTCTTAATGCTGATTCATGATTATGATTAACTATTTCACGATTAAGCTTAATGATAAGAACAAAACTGATAGAACATATTAAAAATTCTGATTGTATAATAACAGAACACATAAGCTATCAGGATAAATAACAAAATATTGCAATACAGTTTGTTACATTATGTAATGCAGTGCATTGCGCAAACACTAACAAACGAATTAAGATACTATTAGATGGCCACAATAAAAACGAAATTTTTTTTTTCGGCATTAAATCTATATTCAATAATAGGATATATAGAAATGAGCAGAATGATGTTGGCCAAGAATGGATCACAAATGATGCAATCTGGTCCACCTTTACGGCATATAAGGCCATATTATATATCTTTCTCTATTAAATACAACCGTTTTAGTTTATATAGAGAGAAGGCTTCTGAAAAGAAGGCGGAATTCACTATTGAATAAGTCAACAAGAATTCCCAGTTTCTTGCCTAGAGCGGTTGGCATGGCCTACTGTAGACTTGTCATGGGCCATGACTACTTATAGAGTCACCTGTATAGGATAGGACTGGCTGCTACAGATATCTGCAAACTTTGCGATTATGGTGTGCCCATGACTGGAGAGCACCTCCTCATATGCCCTATTCTTAACTGTATCCCTTTTTATGTTACTGTCAATGCGTAATTGTATTTGTCGTTCTTTACTGTATTGGGCTGCTCGTCGACTAATGACTGAGAGGTCGAAGATGAGAATAGGATAAAAAAAAATAATAATGACATAAAAATAATAGTTGTATAACTCAAAGTCTCATAATCAGAAAATCTATAACTTTACATAAAATAACTATGATTTTGAGTAAAACTACCATTTTTTAATCACATATTAGTTCTACTATTTTTTGCATCACAAACTAATTAATCAAAAGCAGATTTAAATTCATTTCATACTAAATAAACACAAGCTCTAAAACGACAAATTAACAAGTTTTTCCAGAAGAAATAAACATATACATTTGCCGAATTACACGCGCAAAATAATACGGCAATTGACATCAAAAACCATTAGCAACAACTTATTCACCAGAGTTGCTTCCCCCCTAATTATGTGTGTCTGAATGACGGTAGGAGGCTCTTATCGCGAATCAGCAACAGTACCAACAGGCCAAAACCTGAATTAATGGAAAGGAAGACAGGGAGATGACATTTTTCAATTAGCAGTCCTGCGACCTGCCCATTCATATCATCAGGTTTTATCGAATTAGATGGACAGATGTCTTGAAGGAAGGAAGAATAAAGGGAAAAAAACTTCAAGTGATAAGGCAGTATTGGCAAAGACTTCTTTCCCGCATTGATATTCAAGACGGCAATTAGTACCAAGGGCACTTACTCAACGCCCTTCCTGTGTATGCACCTGGTTTGAATGATATAAATTAAGGTCAAAAAACACCCATCAGAGCAATTAGAATCATAAGTTTTATAAATAAAATTTTATATCAAAAATCCTGCTTATATAACGGAAAGTAAAATCTTTCTTGTGGTCTTACTTTTTAATTCATCAAGTTGAGAAATGTCACAATTGTTTTTGTAAACTTTATTTTATAAAGAGGTATTTACTTATCGCTTAGAAAGTTGGTTTTTAATATGGGGTCTTTAATATTGGACAGGAAAAAATGTTTAACCGATTTCTAATTAAATTACAAATTCTTTTAAAACGTTTGTAATAATTTAATCTTTGGGAATTAGGATTTTCAACCCATTAAGGTGAAAATCTAGCCGATTAAATCTAAAGGTGAGAAATGTGTATTGCTTTCTCAAAAACAACAGTATTTGGCAAGTTATGAATAAAATTAGAAACTTATTTTTATAACTATAATTACTTTATTGCTATTCACACTTTAGTAATTTACAAAGAAGCCTACAATTTTAATCATGCTTTATTGTTAACAATTTGAACGCATTAAAAAGTATACTTGATATAATTTAGGCATTCTAAAAAAGATACGTAGAGTTAATTTTTAAGGGCAAAAGGAATCTGAAACAAATAAGATTTACCCCTTTTTTTAGAATGCAGGGTCAGTTAGGGAAGAATTTGTACATCATCTTGTGATTACCACATTGGTGATAAAATTCAAAGCATAATCAGTTAGTAGTTCTGAATTGTTAAACATACAAATGGTTGTATTATTGAAAAGAAAATATTATTCCCTTTTTCTTTTGAAGTGTTAGCTTTAGTACTCCACATCCTTTTTTTTGATACATCCAAGTTAAAAAGATCATGGTAGAGCATGGTAATATGTTTTATATCCTCCGTGTTATTAAAGATTATCATATAGTTACTATAATAGAAAAGTAAAAAATAATAAACGCCTTTAAAATTTTCTATTTCAAATGTTACAAATCGTATGATTTCAATTTGTTGTTGTTGTTGTTGTTTAAGGCGGGTCACGATTTTTTACCATCCAGAGCTGTTTTAAAAAAAATGAGGGGGCGGCTTCAAAAAATGAAATATTGGGGTATTAAAATGATTTATTAAAACAGTAGGAAGAATTTAAGTAGGCAATAAGTTAAAACAACAAAAGGAAAAAGAAAACCTGTAAATTGTCCAATTACATAAGCATTTCAAGTCAACATTACATTTAAAATCAGAAGCTCATATAAATCGTACCATTCATTACAAATCCAACAACTCACAAAACAAAAAAATTGTCAGAAGTTCTTTAAATTCTTTTCATTGGCTCCTGTTATGTAAACATTATTAATGACATTTTTGAAAGAACAAAAATCCTTCTATTCAAAAAAGAATTCATTCTTTTTGTTCCAAAAGATTAAGAACGTCAAATATCCAACAAAGAATAATTACGGAGGGGGAAAAAGCACCAAGATAGAACGATTAATTATTTGAGTAGTATCGATTAAACAACAGAAAAATATGCTTGCTTCGAAAAGTTGCACAACTGCTTAATTTATAAGCAACTTAAACCCCTTTTCAAAAGCAACTCGATTATTTAAAAATATGTTCCAAGATAAATTTAACAACCAAGAAAATAATTGGAAAAACGCTAAAACAAACGACCGAGTATTTTTACTGTGATTCGATTGTTGTAACAGTAATTAATATAAAAGAGGTTTAGATCAACGATTACAAGAACAAGAAAATAAACCTTTTTTACTAAAAAGCATGCGTTTGACGAAACATTTCTACATTACAATTAAATAACAATTGTTTGAAAGTAACCTTTATTTAAAAAAAAAAAAATATGGATGTGTTCGAAAATTTATATACTAGGATTTGAAAAGCCTTATTAAGCATCCACTATTACGAATGGACTACGCGCTTCAAAAGGCAATTATTAGAAAAATTAGAAAAGGTGATATGAAAAAGATTTTTCTTGAGATCATCTTTCTAATCATCAAAACGGTTTGAAAGTACAAGTATAGTTTGGTTTGGTTTTGTCGGTCTACGGTCATTATTTGCATACTTTGGGGGTAATTAGACCGCGACCTATAGCTTAAATGGATTCCGGTAAAAAACATCCATGTGGTTTTAATGGGCCAGAGTGCTAGCCAATTGGCCATCAGGCCGTTGAAAGTACAGATACGCCAACCTTAAATGATATTTTCAGCAGTATATCGAATAATTGTTCAATAGTTTTTGACACTTGTCAGCAGTGGAATTAAAAGTGTGTGATTCGCCATTCACGCTCTATCTTCTAATCAAATGGCCACCGATAATATCAACAGAAATGAATATTTATATAGTTACAATTTATAATATTATCAAGTAATGCATTAAGTATTTTCATTAAAACAGGGTTAATTTAGATAATATTTACCAATACGTGGTGAATTTGTTTATTACAGATATTTAAAACAAGAAAAAATTTTTTAAAAAATAAATACTGTTCAGCATTTTAGAATGAAAACGCAACGAAATTTCATAATAAAACCATCAAATATTAACACTACATTTATCCATTAAATTTTATCCTTTATTTAAAGACCTAAACAATTATTTTTGTTAAAGAAAAATTGTACTAGTAGTAGTGATAATATATTTATTAGTACGCATTGTTAAGTAAAATTTCTTGCTTGCTTTAATATTAAAAAAATTACGTAATACCATTCTTGCGAAAGCCGGCTCTATTGATTGTAAAAATTGATGGCAGTTTCTAATTTCATATTGTACAAATGGGAAAGTAATCAATGAAAATAATTTCTAAAAAATCGCAAAAGTATTGTTTTCATAGTCTGTAGTTAAGCCAAAAATGTTATTTTGGGCTAGCTGATTGAGTTATGTGCGGCAAACTACTTGAGCAATATGAGAGTGCATAGTAATAGCATCTCTGGAAATACTATTCTTCAAAGTGAACTGCAAATAATCTTGGGTATGGTTTGCCACTCTACAGTCTTTTTTTTTTTGCACACTTTAGGTTAGTTAAAACGGGACCTACAGTTTAACGTGGATTCCGAAACACTTGCAAACATCCGTGCTACAGCCCAGGATTCGAATCTGAAGCCCGTGATACCAAAGGTCAGAGCGCAAGCCAATTAGTCATCAGGCCGCCCTAGGTATGGCGAAGAAAAAGCCAAAAAATTAAATCTGAGAATGAAAGATAAAAATAAAACCATCAATGGATATTTCATGTTAAAAGCATACTGAATTGTATAATTAATTTCATTTTATGACTATGTTACAAATTATTACCATCTTTAGATTGTTGACTAAGTTTGGTTATTATGACGTAATAATAAACGACAGTATGAATACATTACAAACTTCAATAAACCTAATCAATAAGCTTGAAAAGGGATAATGTATAAAATTTTTTGGTCTAAATATTTAAATTTTACTTTAAATAACTAACATTTCAGAACAATATTTTTTGTTTGAAAAGAGTGAATCCTAAAAAATTCACAAAAGAAAAATTCAGAATAAAATCATGCAAAATTATTTCTAAACTAAATATTTTTTGCATCCCATTCTCGAAACCGATTTACACATTTAAAAAAAAAAAATTCAATTTAGTTAAAAAGTCCATCCCACAATGTTCTAAAGGAGACGAACAAGGTATTTTTTATAATCAAAGAATTAAGTTTCAGCAAAAGAAAAATCCAAAATTAGATCGTATTTGATATCTTTTAACACAGTTAAATCAATTTAATCTAAAAAACATTTGATTACTTTTTTTAAATGTCTTTTAATCTTTAAACAAAACGCATTAAAAATACAGCGAAGAAAAAAGAGGCAACATGCATACCAACTGAACTCTATTTGCCATGTTCTTTAACTGCTTTTTGCGAGAGGTACTAGTATGTCTTCGTCAACGCCTACGCATTTAAAATAAGATCGCTACATCCATCGTCGACTATTTATTTAACCTACTCATCGCAAATAGTTACCTTCTACTATTTAACCCACTGTTGTTGACAGTTATGCTGGATTTTAGAGTCGTAAAACATGATTTACTACTGCAAAGTGAAAGCAAACAAGAAACACACCGCAAAACATAGTAAACGAGTGTTTGCTTCAGAAAAAAAAAACTACACATATCTAAAAACATTTTTTTTTTTTTATTATTTATAAATTACCTCGATTTAAACTTAAGCAATGAATTTTTATTCGTATTGTTCGTTGAGAATATAAAATACAACGTACATATCGCGTGTTTTAAGCGAAAATTTTCATTAACATTAGATTTTTTTAAATGCATTTCATTTATGCCCTATTTCAGTATATTAGATTTCTTTGTCGTTCAATATGTGCAATATAACGAGTAGTTGCTGTAAATAAAATGTAAGTTATTGTAGTAATAAAAGATTGAAGAGAGCAAGTAAATAAATATTAAATATCACGAAATTTTGTTAAACCCTAAAGAAAAAAAAAATGTAAGACAATTTTATTTTATTTTTAAAAATGTTATAAAATTACTCATTCTAATATTTATAACATTTAAGAATGATGATAAGATGTTCAATAAGATTTGAAAAACTGAATTCCTTTTTCATTGGAATTTAACAACATACTTTTAATTTAATACACAAGGTATCCTAAATTTCACAGATTAATATATCTTCCAACAAATATGATTATAAAGGTAATTTATATGAACTAGGTAATCATAATTTGCTACTTGTTATATTAATTTAAATTTCAGCTTTAAAATAATAGAAACCAAACGAGTAGATATTTTAACGAGTTAAGTAAGGCTGCAATTCCTAAAGGTAAAGCTCCTTCCGTAAATTTGTGTTATGTCTGTCTAATCCTCAGTGTCATGCAGTGCTGACGGACGTCCCATGGGTAATCTATGGACGGAGGGAAAGGGGCAGATTCTGTTGTGATGGAGCACTCGTACGTAGAAGTCTAGCTTGGCTCCGAGTCGCTGAAGGAGGGCAGTACCTTTCTGGAGGACTATCCACATTTGCATATCATATGGGTGAAAACCCGGAAAACTGCCACGAGGTAAACCGAATAACGAGGCAAGATGCTGAACATTACAAACGCCCTCGTGTCTCCCCGTCTTTTGAAACAGTGCTTACAACAAAGCCCCCAGCGGATTGAACCTCAGCCCTAATGCTCACCAGCGCTGCACATTGCCATTGAGCCACGAGTCGGGCAAATTTAACAACCGTAAAAATAGCAATACCAACTACAGGCCAACAGCAACGCCCTCTTTATACTGACTTCCGCAGTAATGGTCAGACTTGATCTGCATGGTTGAATGTCACACCATTATTTTTGTTTTATAATTAACTTTTGATATTTATCATTATGTAACTGAATAATGAAACAAACATTAATTTTAAACAGGGCCCCTTTTTTTGTAACCTTTTCTCTATTTAAAATAACTTTCTGAAAGTGGACAAAGTACAAATAATTTAGATACTTTTTCTCCCCCATATGTGAATCAAATGTTCGCCAATTTCCGTAGGAATTTCGAATATAAAAAACAATGGTGACATACCAAGGTGGAATTATTGAATTAAGGAAAAAATTTGTAATAACCAATTTTATTTAATTTTGAAATAGAAAATAAAGAAGAAGTAAAAAAAAAAAAAAAAAAAAGCAAATTACTATGAAATTTAAAATAATGGAGGTAAAAACGTTCCTAGACATTACTTTTTTTTCTTCCCTCTAGAAGCAATAAAAATGGAAAACGATAACACTTTCACCCTCTTCTTATTACTTCCGAATTCTAATTGAGATCCTTTTACGATCCTTCATTTCCAAATCAGCAGCCCCCTTTCACTTCCTTTAATATTTGCAGAAGCCAATGCATGCACACGGCTCCTAATCAAACAAATCCCGGCCTTTGTCCCGACAAGCGATGATGATGAGGAAGGAATCAAAAACTAGTTTCCGGCGCGTAAGGCAGACTCGCAGCACAGCAAAAATAAAGACGAAGAAAGAAGATGAAGACGAATAAAAAAAAAAAAAAAGAGAAGTGTTTTACAAATGAATCCCGTGTATTGAAGTGGAAAGGTGGGATATAGGTAAAGAGGATGATGTAGTGAGAGGGGGTGGGGGGAGAGAGAAGAGCGAAATGAGCTATCAGGGGACGTCATTAAAGAAATCCGGACCGGATGGAACAAGGGTTTTCGCGTTTCGAGATCTGTTGAGGCGAATGAAAGGATTTCTTTTCCAGAGCTCTTCAATTTGATCTTTAAAAACTTTTTTTTTTTTTTCCCTCCCTCATACTTTCAGAATGAGAAATCTAATGGCAGAAGGAAAAGTGGAAACGAGTATTTTAAATAATTTTGGCCATTAGATGATTTGAAGGAAAAAATTTAAATACCTTTGGGGGGGTTATTATAATGCTTTCATTACAGATTCATCGTTGCCCCACAAGTTCAGCAATAACAATTTTAATCTTATACAATATTTTTATGGCGTCGACAACTGGTCCCTAATTGTACCGAATTTTTAATTTAAATTCTTTTAATTTCAACTTTTTATTATCATATGTGAACATGTTGTCCTGGTTAGGGGTCCGTGATGTTATCCGAAAATGAAGACCAAGCAAATAAAATTTCATTACAAATTTTGGGGAAATAGTACTTTATAAATGGTACTTTGGGCTTAACTCTTGAAATGATTCATGAATAACGTTAATTGGCTTTTGAATGAAGTGTTTTGTTGTATGGTTTTGAATCACTTTTCATGTTTTGTGTTGGGATTTCAAACATTTGTATTTCCAATGGCTATAAGTACTCGTAGCGCGTTAATCAATTCCTTCTTGAAGTTTCATATTTATCACTTTTCGCATTTTCCGGTGTCTATTGAGCTGTATAGTGCTTCTTATTGTATTTGGAATACTTTTTTCATTTATGCCTAGAATTTTCAAACTTTGATATATTCTTTTGGCTATTGAATGTGATAACGTTTCTTGTTGAATTGGGAATACTTCATTCACGACTACATTATCTTACTTTTGAATATTCATTTAGAGATTCTTGAACAATTTATTCTTCATGAAGTTCTTGATCTATTTAACTTTGCTATATTCATGTGGATATTGAATTTGGCGATCATTGTATAGTATTCAAATCAATTGCTTCATATATCTCTTGCAATATTAAACACTGAACATTCGAGAACGGATAAATTAACTCAGGAATATGCCGCACATTACAAGTTAAAATTTGTCAAGCAGATCTCAGCATTTTTTTTTTTTTTTTTTTTTTATATATCTTACTTTTATTTATTTTTAGTATTTTTTTAATTCTTAGAGTATCATTTTTAAATTTAAAGTTAGTATATGGTAAAAAAATAAAGTTTCTAAACAGCCAATTAGTAATCGTAAATTTATATATGAATTAAGAATGAGAGATTAATGGGTCTATCCCCATTGGTACTCCGTATTCGGTACGCCAGTTGCCAGTAGATTTGAAAATTCTTGCTAGGTTTGGTTTGTCGCTTTAAGGTCATCTTGTGCACATTTTAGGCTAATTAGACAGGGACCTACAGCTGAACGCTGTTTCGAACCACTTAGAAACATCTATGTCAATGCCACCGCCAGGATTAGAACCTGAAAACCTGTGGTACAAAAGGCCAGAGATCCTTGCTAGGAATCATTTCAAATTTTGGATCAGGAATTTAAGAAAAAAATTAAAGTTGCGTAAATTATATTTTTTTTGTGTGCGTGGTGGCACAAAAAAAAAATTGAAATTTCAATAAAATAATTTTAAAACTTTTCTGAATCAACCCATTTAGTTGCAAACAACACACGCACAACTTCTGAGAATCCAAATGGCAACTTTATTTTCATCATCACCCTCCAATCTTTACATGAAGCCATCTCTAAATCAACCCACAAAAAAACTACGACGAATTCAAATCTCCAAGGCAGATCACAAAAAGAAAAAATGGCAAGAAAGCTGCCAGCAATAAAATTCCTAACAGCAAATCACAATCCCGGACAATAAACCACGCTAACATCATAAAATTAAACAAAAATATAGAAGGAACCGTCATTCTTTAGGAGAGGACCCATTTCTCAGCATCTGATGGAAATACGAGGACGGATCTCGGCGCACAAGACTTTTCGGCCCACCCGTTGATCGAGACATTTCGGCACGCGCATACCTGGAAACGTATGAAGGCCCGTAGGCGGTGATTTACTTGCTCCAAGTATCAATCCATTCCTCCTGAAGAGGACATAAAATACGTCCAGCCTTCCCCGGTTTGTCGTCGTTAGGCATGAAATAGATTGTGAATTTTTTTCCCCCGTGTTCTTTAAAACAAGATGGTAAATCTTGTCGTACGACTCAAGAATATTTTTCATAAGTAATATACTGGATGTCCGGAAATTTACTTCACAATTAAAAAGAAAAAAAAAAAAATCACGCGTAAAATTAGTTGCATGCAACTAATAGCGCACACATTGAATTGGTGTAAACATCGACAGTAAAAAATTTCAGCACATCCTCTACTGAATAGTAGTTAAAAGATGTCCATGTTATAATTTTTGCAAACCTTCCCCCTCCTCCTGAAACTCCTTGCTGTACAATTTAAGAATACTTTTCACAAAAAATACACTGTATGTTCTGAAATTTAATTTACAAAAAAAAAATCACGCGTTAAATTAGTTGCATGCAACTAATGGCGCACACATTGAGTTGGTGTAAACATCGCCGTTAAAAAAATTTCAACACGTCCTTTACTGAATAATGGTTAAAAAGGCGCCCATCTTAAAATTTTTGTAGAAGATTCAGGATGAAACGTAATATTTTGTACAATTTCTTGACTTATTTACTTCAAAGAATTTTGTTTTGTTTTTCCACCGTTAAACTTTTTAACAATTCAGCGATTTGTACACATAGTAGATTGCAATCTGAATTAAATATAATGCTTAAATTTATAACAAAGCTGTTGTGTCTATAATATGATTTTTCAACTACATAATAAAAAAATTATCAACTTTTTATGACAACAATGTAAACTCTACTTAAATATAAATCATGTAACCTACCTTCACGAATGCTAGTTTCGGTTCTTCTCGCAACAGACGAACCAATTCATGGTAGTCGGAATGAGCTGCCTTTAAAATCCATTCTTTCCTTCGCGGATCGAGCTGTGGGTGGAATGAGAAACATTTTATGCAATTATTCTATTAATTGAGCAGTTATTAGTAGAATAATTACTATTATTAGTTTCGTACTTCAGCATATTAAAGTTTTGCAGAGACTTATAAAAATAGAATTTAAAAAAAGCAGCTAAATTTGAAAGTGTAGAATATTAAACATTTTACAATTCATGCCGAGTAAAAAAGAAAGTAAACACACAAGTATTAGAAAATATTTTATTTGTATTTCTTATTTATATAGTGACAGTTAAATCTTTATTCCATAAGTAAGGACTGCACAGTTGTTACTCATTTAGCACTACCCAAGGGTACGTGTAGTTTGAAGATACACTACGGTGTGAGTATAACACTACCACCACAACGATCTACGGGTTGTTTGGTTTGTCGCTCTACGGTCATTTTGTGCACACGAGGGCTAAACATACCGGGACCTACGGTTTAAAATGGATTCCGAATCACTAACAATTATCCATGCCGCCGCCGGGATTCGGAACTGAAGCCTGTAGTACCATAGGCCAGAGTGCTAGCCACTTGGCCACCAGGCCGCACAACACTCAACGATCATATTAAACCGGGACTTACGGTTTAAAGTTGATTCCGAACCACTACAAGCATCCATGCCATCGCCGGAACTTGAACCCGAAACCTTTGGTACAGAAAGCCAGAACACTATCCACCTGGCCCCAAAAATTTACAGAACAATCTAACCCCAAAAATCTACACATCTACAGAAATAAAAAATAGGCCTGACAGATAGCAAGTTGGATTTCAAAATTGCGAGAACTATGGCAGAAGTTCAACAAGCGGAGACTAACAAAAAATTCCCCTTGTCTATGTAGTAGATGGCTATAATAAATCTGTAAACCGGAAATTCTCTCGTTGGGCTCAAAGAAGACGGTACGAAACTTTCCAAAAGCCGGGGGTTTATTCCAGATTGCGACTGTTATAAAGCAGGTTCAATAGCATCTCTCTATAGTGCAATGGTAAAGCTGATGGCCTTCCCTAGATACTAAATCGCACGTAACAAAACGTCAGTCAATCAGAAACCTGATCTCTTGACCACTGTTTTCTGAATGGTTGGCGTTTTACTCATGCAATCTTAATGTCTATTGAAGATTCAGTTTAACCCGTAATCTCCTACATGTTTATTAATCCTTTGCACTAGAAGTTTTTTTTTTTTTCATTCTTATTACCAGCAACTCGAAGCGATTTTAGTAAAAAGATCATATTCACATGCAAGTTTGATATACGCATTAAAAGAAACTCATTATTTATAGTGTTATTTGCATTGTCTCCGTAGCGGAGCCCTCGAGCTTGAAGACAAATTTTAAATGGCTCCGCTCCGGAGCCCTTGAGTGCAAAGGGTTAACTAACACTAAAAAATAATACCTGTTAAAACAGTTAAGAAATTAACAAGAAAAAGTAAAAATACTTACTGTTGAAATAGAACATGCGTCGTCTTCTGAATTCTGTGAAGGAAAAAAAAAAAAAAACGCTTTGAATTTAATTTAAAAAATATATATATATATACATTTTAAATTTACAAATACAATTAGAAAATACTTGATTAAAATGTGTTGTAATTCATTCAATTTGCTAAAGAAACTTAAATGATTTAAACTTGTAATTGGTATGGAGATAACCAAACTTACCTTATCCTCTCTGTTGTCTCTCCTCCTTCCGGGAACATAAGGCAGCTTGTGCGTCAGATCCGATTCGGAGGCCATCTTATTCAATAGATGAGCCTTTTCTTTCACGCTGCCAGGGCTGACGACTTCGCGAATCTCTTCATTTCTAGGACTAGGCTGGAGAAAAAGAAACATCAAGTTAAAGCAATATATGATACAATTCTGAAAACATATACAGCACCTCGTTATATCGCTCACTCCTTTAAAAAAAAAAAAAAAAAAAAAAAAGGCATGATAAGCAGGACTTGAGTGGAAAGCAGTGGTTAAGGTCCCTGCAAACTTTTTCGCTCGCGGGCCAAAAATCGAAAAAAAAAAAAAAAAAAAAAAAAAAAAAAGTTTGGCGGGCCAAGATAAAAATTTTTCTAAAATTTTAAAAACAATATACAAGTATTACAATTTAAATATGTTAATGAGATGAATGAAATTGCCATTTCATTTTTAAAAGTTCCTTATATTGAGGTTCGAAGCTAGATGTACCGATTCTAGGGATGGAGGATAAATGCTCCTCTATCGATCTACTACTGAAATGATTCTTTCCAAGGTTCATAGTTGAAAACACTTGTTCACATATATAAGATGAAGCAAGCATAGCACTGATTTTCTGGGAGCAAGATATTAAATTTGGGAAACTTACTTTCGATAACGATTTGTAAAACTCTAACTTTGGCATATTTAGAAACAACTGCTTGAGATTATTGTTAGAATGCAACTCAATTAATTCAACCTGCAAATCTGACCTCACTGCTGCACAATTTATGTTGAAAGGCACGATAAAAATATCCAATTCTGTTTGAATGGCACTGAAATCTTGAAATCTGCGTTCGAACTCAAAATGTAGTTTTTTTCGAGCCATCTTCATAATTCTTAAGCTTCTCTTCATTTACTGAGGGTATTGAATTTAACCTCGGGAATCAGACAGGTCGTTCTTAGCTAGTTGCCCAAAAAACAGATTAAGTTTTACTTTAAAAGCTTTGAGAAGGACCCAGATATCGTCGATAAATTGATTTTTCCCCTTGCCTACTTGACATTCTAGTTGCTCATTTGACAAAGAAGATATATGAAAAATGCAAAGTCCAAAAGCCATTCTGTATCTTCTAACATTTTTAATATATATTTCTTTTAATTTGCCTCGGACCGGCAAATTAAAACTTAGCGGGCCGTAGTTTGCCCATCCCTGGGTTAAGGGTTTTTTCCCTTTTAACGCTAATATCAGAAATTCATTAATAGCAAGCGAGAATAATTCTCTATTTATAATTCCGATGATTAATAAAGCATCTTTTACTTCCAATAATAATTTTTTATGAAAAACCACTGTTAAAAATTAATAAGTATTAGAATAGAGAGCCGACTACAATCCTCTTTGTATATGTATCTCGACATGAGCGTTGATTTGGCTTCGCTTGTCGCTCAACGACTGACAACGAACCATTAGCAAACATCCATGCCACTACCGGGGTCCGAACATGAAGCCTGGGATACTGATATGAGTGTTGAAGCGAGAGGTACTGAAATATGATTAGCAGGAAACAACAGAACATTAAATAAGAACAATTAGAAACTTTCCATTTCTTCCTCCATACAGCGGTATTTAGAAAATAGTATATCAATTCTATGTGTATTTAGCGTAGGAAAAAATTATGAACACTTAAAAAAAATTACAAAATAATCACTTAAAGATTAAAAAAACTTTAGAAAACTGTTTTTCTAAACTCTTTTTAACGATATAAGATTTTAAATACAAATGCATATATGTAAAATAAAAATATACTTCAGTTAACAAAAATCAGGAAATATAAATATTTAGATAAAAAAAAATAATAAATATAAAATAAATTCCTATACAGGTGTTGAAACTCTTATAATTTTTATTAGAACCACTTTAACTCTGCGTTTAAAAATACGAACTATTTTTGCTTTATGAATATTTTCTTTTTAAATTTAAAGTAAACATTACAAGTATTCAAATTAATTGCTATAATTTAATAATATAATTCGAATAATTATTTTAATATTCAAATAGTTTTTATAAGATGGCTTTGACAGAAACTATCAGAAACTTAAAAAAGTTAATAAATAAAAAGCATTAAAGAAAACCCTTTCATTTTTTATTACCGAGACGATAGTTTCATCATCAAATGAAGAAAGATAATTCCTCATTTAAACATGCATTCAATTCATTGAAAAAGAATGAAGAAATAAAAAATTAAAAAAAAAACTAACTCACCCTTAAGTTAAAATAAAAGATCAAGCAATGGATTCAAATTTTAAATGGAACATTACGACTCGACTCCATGATTAAACTTAAAATATTTTACGGAGTATTATTTCACAGAGGAGACAATAAAAGCAGCAGAATAAAACGCTGAACATCAGAAAGAAACCTTGAACAGAACTGTCATTTTGTCAGCTACACTAGAGTGCGGATATTCAATTCTGAATATTCTTTTTGCAAAAGCACGATCGCTAACAGGCGAAAAAGCTGAGCACACATGTTAACAGACAGCTAAGCAAATTAAAGTTTGAGCTGCTGACCTATATAGCTTTTTCCTAAATAAATGGTATGCGAATCAATTTAAAAATTACTACATTATTACTTGTGTGAATCTCAAAAGCCTATTTAAAAAAAAAATACAACTAATAATTAGTATACATATACATATATAACAATCATTTCAAGTCCAAATAACAATTAATCAGGAGTTTTTAACTATCAAAATCAACGTACACATTTTTCTTATATTTCAATATGGAAAAAGATGGGTTTTTTTTTTTTGTTTAACCTTTTTTGAAAGAATATTAATGTAAATATTTAATGGCGTTAATATTAATTAAATTAATTTTCATAACTTGTAACTAGTGTTACATCTATACATCGACATTTACAAGTGATATTTTGTATTACAAATATAATTTACCAATTCTATTAATTTTATTTACATTCATTCAAATTAATAAGAATAATCAGCTTAAAAAAATATGCTTTATACGATTTAAAAATATTTTCGCTGTCGAAGTTAATTTCTTATATTTATTATTATTTTTTTTCCTTCCTTCTTAACATTCATTTATAAATCCACACTGGATAAAGTAAGATAGTAATGATATTGTTTATCGCTCTATGGTCATTTTGTGCACATTTCAGGCTAATTAGACTGGGACCTACAGTTTAACGTGGATTCAGAACCACTAACAAACATCCATGCCACAGCCAGGATTCGAACTTGAAGCATGTGGTACCAAAGTAAGATAGTAATGCTGTAGTACCTGCCAATAGGCAAAAGGCCTTTTCTCACCATGGGATTGTTACGCCAATGAAGAAGTAATGCTGTAGCATATATCTTGTAAATGCTTTAACATATTAATGTTACAGTATTTACAAAAGCAAATACAGACAAAGCCAACGATATATAGTACACAACATTTATGTTGGATAACTATCAAAAATTATAATTTTGCCAAAAAAAAAAATCAGTATATTGTTTATCAATAACATTTGAATCCAGTATATATATTAATCAACTTGCAAGAATCTAAGTTCATTGAAGTACTTTAAAACAATTTCGTGCTCTTTTTTTAAGTCAGCAAAAACGGTCAGAATGTAAATACAACATTTAACAAGACACAACGAAGAGAAAAAAAGATATCTGCAGTCATTACAAAACATAAGAGCTGCTGCTAATAAAGTAAAAAATTCTTGCGAAAAAACTTATTGAGAAACTTTTATGAAGCATAAATAACCATTTAATATTCATGCAATTAAAGAAACGGGAATTACTGAGCGACCAACTTACTTTCGTGCTTTGCGCTGGACGATAAACTAATGAGATGCCAAACCACAAAAGGAAGTAAAAACGGATGTTCGAAATGACCACTAACTTCCGCAGGAAAAGAAATAAGTTATTCCCAAATAGTTTCTCAGAAAAAATATATATATATTTAAATTCTCGAATGTCCATGTCAAAAGCAATGAATATGAAGATGTTCCAAATTTATTCAACAACAAATTAAAGCAAAATCAACTTACAAAACTAAAATTTTTAAATAGTTGCTGTTAAAATGCACTTAACGTATTTTGGTTGAGGATACAATGATGATTACTAAAAAGCATATCAACCTGAAACTGATGTTTTGATTATGTTCTTACATAATTCAATTATTTTTCAATTTCTTCTATTTAGTTCACACTGTCGCTCACAGCAATTAAAGAGGCTGTTGCTTTATATCTAAATGACTCAAATATCTCAGGCCTCACTGACGGGTTAGTGATTTTTTTCTGATTGCAAGTCACCGCTGGAAGCAATTAAAAATGGAGATACTAACATCACTTCTGCGATAAATGTTCTGCTAGAGACTCTACATTGTAGAGGCAAATCATATAATCTTCAATGGATTCCTGCACATGTCAACATTGAGGGCAACGAATGCGCTGATTGTTTAGCCAAAAAAGCCAGGGACAATGATCAACTCAGGACAACCATCACACTTGCAGTTGCCAAAAGTAGACTAATTCCTGATAACTTTTAAGAAGCCACTAATCACGGACTTCAACTGCCCTAGGAAGCTGACATCAGTTATTGGCAGACTCAGAACTAATCATTACAGAGGGATGAAGATTCTCCCAGACACCCTGCAGAAATTGCCGCAACGCTTTCCAAACATCTAAGCACATTCTAGAGTGCCCAGCACTCACTCCCCCATGTTTTGCAATTGGATATGGTGCCAATCGAGGCCAACTTAAGAGAAGTTCTGTATAATGAAGCGGCGCCATTGCTCGCGGTCGCTATCGAGAAGACTTTTGACTTGATCTAACATTGATAACTATATTTTAAATCTATGGACACGATAACAACAACAGTTCATATATATATCTCCCTATATATATATCTTGTCCAAATTTTCAATCATTCATAAAATATTTTTTATTCATCCACTCAAGTTCACATACATTTTTTTTTTAACTTGTAGTGGATGACACTTAATGTTAATACAGTTTTTTCAAATATTAATTTATTCATTAAATTTAATTAAATTTTTTTTAGATTTAAGTTGCATGTATCTGCCAATAGATGGCGCCATATAAACTTTAAAAAATGAATGAAAATTAGTTAGAAAGGACTTTCTGCAATAGTGAAAAAAAGTAGGAATTGACTTTAAAATTTTTTTTTTTTATATTACTTGTTCTAAATAAGCTTAGAAAATTAACAATAACAAAAGATCATTTATTTTCATTGTGCCCGTTCTTTATAAGATTGTCTCAAGTATTATATTTCATTTTACCACAATCTTATGAGCAGATTTTATCAGGTATTGTGAAGTGCTTTCTACAGCACGTTTACAGGTTTCGGGTTCGAGTTCCGGCAATGCTATGGATGTTTGTAGCGATTCGGAATCCACTTTGAACTGTAGGTCCCGGTCTGTTTAGCTCTTGTGTGCACAAGATGACCGTAAAGTGACAAACCAAACAAACCTACGCACTGCAAGACCGTCTCCTGTGGCGGTCAAGAGAAATGGTCAGCCGGCCTTGAAGATTTTCCCCGGAGAGGAAGTAAGCGCAACCCACGCTTCTGCTGAGAAACTCTTAGTTCGTAAACTCTCATCCCGAGAGGAAATATATTCAACGCAAATCTGCGTAATAGCTGGTCTACAAATTCTCACCCGGAGTATATTTTGCGCATCCAATGCGTACCCGAGTATCTTTATTTTCGGCTTAGAAGTGGAATATAATTATACATTTTGGCACAACATGGGGCTGTTGGGCCAATGATAATGAAATTTTATTTATAAATATTTATTCACAACTTTTTCTTAACAATTTGTCAAACGGCAATTTGTGATGTTTATCAGTGTTTTACATTAGCGATTTAGATTTTTTCTTCATTTCTTTGCACTTTTCACATCCTTCTAATAAAATTTACCAAAACCAACATCGAAATACAGTCGGAAATAAATTATCATGAATTAAAGAATCACTAATGAACAATTACCATGAAGAGTGCTTTGTTAAAAATACTTAATTAGGAAATACGAAAAATAAAGTGGATTATAAATTTAAGATTATGGATATATTCATGAAAACTTAAAATTCCATGAATGAAACTTAAAAATGTTTAGGTTTTTTTGTAGTCAGTTTTCGTGTTCATTCCACCAGGCAACTAATAATCGGAACGCTGATCAGCTAATTTGAAAAAAATGAAAGGGGGCCAGTAAAAAGGGAGGTCTTTCTTCTAGGAAATTAGCTCGTCCCAAGTTTTCCCTCTTCCTCAATAACTAACACTTAGATAACGGGATTGCAGTTATGCGGGGGCAATGATGTAGGGGCCTTTTCTTACCAGCTTTAAATAGCGGGCTGTACTTCGGTTCGAATCAGTGAATTCGACAATTTCTACTACTAATTGACAACTCGAAGATAAGACATAGTAGATTAGCAGTAGTCTTCGGTCAAAATAAAACTGCCATCTGATTTTTGCAATCTTGTGTCGTCCGTCGCAGATTCAATGAATGAATCTACCCGGTTGTTTCCTTAAATTAAACTGGTTGAGAAAGATGGCTAATCTGGCTGGTAAAAATGAGATATCCACGAATAACGAAAAAATACAGGATGATTATAATAAAAAAAAAATATAAATAACTTTCTGGATATAGGAGCCCTTAGCTACAACACCATTCACAGAGACTGAATAAATTTTGGTTTAAAATATTTTGAGGTAAGCGCGCTCAAGAATCATATGAAAAACAACAGTTAATGTTTCGGTGATACGATTTTGAGAGTTTTAAATGGCAATAATTGCTTTTTCTATTGGAATGTGATCGCCATAATAAACAAGTACCATAAAAAAAAAATTTTTAAAGTCAATTCATACTTTTTTTCCACTATATTCAGAAAGTCCTTTATAAATAATTTTCATTCTTTTTTTAAAGTTTATCTGGCCCCATCTATTGGTAGATATATGCAATTTAAATCTAAAAAAAAATAAAATTGATTAATTAAATTTAATTACTGAATTAATATTTGAAAAGACTGTGTTAACATCAAGTGTCATCCACTGCAAGTAAAAAAAAATGTATTTGAACTTGAGTGGATGAATAAAAAGTATTTTATGAACGACTATCAATTTGAACAAGATATATATATATAGGAAGAGTATGACCCAATAGTAGGAATTGAATAAATTCACTTGTTACCGTTCAATGTCTGTTCGTGATGAAAAAGATTTTTCAAATACGAAATAGATCCTAAAATTCTAAATCCTTAAGATGAACGGGAAGGTACTGTTTATTCGCGTCTAACAAATCAAATATTAATAATTGTATGAATATACTTACTGTCTTCTCTTCATATATTTGTCGTATGCTCTCTTCGTATTTGGTTCCCCTGTTTTCTTTTCCCTTCATTGAATACTTTCGCCTTGGTGGTGGCTGTGGAACATGACCTGGAGGCAAATCTGAGCTCCAAAGGATGGGTGATGTCACTGCCGATGATGCCCCATGATCAGCATTTTGAACCTGTGGTGATGCCATGCCGAGAATGGATGGACTGGAGTGACTGTGCAATATATGTGATTGATTAGAATTATCATTGTTCCTAGCAGATTCTTTATCATCGCTAAGCTTGCACTTTTTAGGGTCACTGTTGTTCTCATCAGTTTTGTGCTCTGAACTTGAACTGGTGTCACTTTTACCATCATGTCCTCTTTTTTTCAGCAAAACGTATTTGACACCCTAATAAGAAGAAAACAAATTATATTCATCAAGTATAATAAACTTCATCGATTAAATAGCTTTATAAATTATACCGATTTTAAAAAAGAGTACGATCACATTCTGTATTGCTCACATATTTTCTAAGTCGTTTAATTTTTAACTTACCAAGTAGCAGTCAAGTTTTTTTTTTTTTTTTTTTTTTTTTTTTTTTTTTACACATTGCACCGCTTTAAAATTAGCGTGGAAAAGATTTCACCATTGTTTTTTTGTAAAAATCTTATGTATGGGAGGAAAATAGATTCGGTAAAAATAGATTCATCTTTGTTTTAATATTTTTATTATTATTATTTTTATATTTAGGAAAAAAACAGACTATAAATTAACAAAAAAAAATTTTTTTAAGTATGCATAATTAATCAGAAATGAAAGGGAAAAAAAGATATTGATTAAAATGTATTTAATCGATATCTTTTTTTTAATCTTTATTTTTAAATCAGAATAATTTTATTCTGATGTTAAAATATTACTGAATTATCATAGTCGGGATAAAAAATACAAGTTTATCAAAAGCTTGTAATTGGTTTAGGTTAATGTACAGGGCGTTTCATAGAGAATGGGGGGGGGAAAAAAATAGCACAATACAAATCCCGTAATTGATTTACAGAGCCGTTAGAAATTAATTCTGAAACTATAATTATACAAGTTATTTCTGGCAAAGTTAATCGCCATAATTTACGATTTTGGCGCACGAAAATCCACATTGTATAATAGAACATCAACGCGATTCTCCAAAGGCGAACGTTTGCTGCGCCATTTCCAACAACTGTGTTTCTAATCCTTTTTCTTCGTGAAAAAAAAAAATCGATTCATGAGTGCATCTATGAAGATATACTAGGAGAGTGATTGTTCCCTCAATCGGAGGAAGCGGTTCCCAGCGCCATTCCCAAGCAAAACTGTGGCCTACCTCATTGGCATAAACACGCATGTCAGTACATGAGTATAACTCATCGTAGGATTGGCCCTGCTGGATCAAACGATATGCCATTGCTTTGTTGGCCACCGAGATCCCCAGATCTGACCACTTGTGCAAATTCCCCTAGGGGTTTTGCAGCAACTCAAGTGCTGGAATCTTAACACAGGATATCCTATCACAAGGATGGCAGGAACTGGAATATCGCATAGATATCTGCCATATCACCGCAGGGGCACACATAGAACATCTATAGAAACTTGGATAACTATAGTTTTGCTATCAATTTGATTTATCAAAATAAAGTAATTACAATGTTCACAAATATGTTTTTTTTTTTGTCCCATTCAATATGAAACCCTGTACATTGCATTAATTTGAGTAGAAACATTATCATAATAATTTGGAACAGTTTTTAAAGCATAGTAACATACAAACAAAATTTGTAGCTTTTATTAATTTGAAATTAATATAAAATTTTATAATTTAAAAAAAAGTTTAAGAAAAAAGTGGAAAGTTAGGAAGTGGGTGGAAACCAAATGCTTTATTACAAACCAAAAAATCAGAAATTAATTTGTCTAATCGACAAAAATTTTAATCAAAATGCAAAATAATTTATATAATTCATGATATAATAAAATCTGATTTATAGTAATTTGATTTTATAAAAATTGTGTATACAATATTAGTCCTTTTTTTAACAAATATATTCTCAAACTACAATAAAATGAACGGAAACTGCATCTGAAGAATAATCTTTTATTTTCTACAAATTTTTACATGACTTTCAAAACAAAGACTTTAGACTTTTCTTCAATATTGAAAAAGAGAAATTTAGTTTATAAATTACATTTAATTTCTCAAATTACTTGCATTGAAAAAACATTTAATTAAACTAGCTTCTATATCAATGCTAAGATTTTTTTAACCCAATTTTATAGATGTTAACATGCATTAGAAAATAGTTCTTGCAAAACTCCTTATTGCAGATTCTTACATTACCATTAATATTAAACTTTCACCTATGACAATTAAAAATTTAAAAAAAAAAATTCTAACATTTTAAAGAATAAAAATTTTGAAATTTATCACATGCAAAAATAATAAAATCATGCCCATTTTCAAATAAAACTAAGTAACTGACATGGAAATATGTTTACAATGAAAGAGACTTCACTTGCATGCACAATTTTTTTTTTTAAGTAAACAACAGCATGCTGTCAGATGGCTAATACAGCTTTTGCTCAAACAATTTAGAATTTAAATCTTAAAATGCAAATTCATAAATGAAATAAAAACATGCATGCTCATGCTGAAAATAAGGACCCAATATATAATTTTAATAATATCTTGATTAAAATGTAGCACTTGAATTTACTTTACATTAAAAAACACACAACCCAAAAATATACAAAAAGCAATTATTCTGAATAGCTTTAATTAACATTTCTGCAACTGTATAGTGAGATGGACTGAAAGAGAAATCATTAAGAAAGTGCCCCAATTTTTATTCATTTTATCTTATATAAAAAATAATAATAAAAAAAAAATTAAAAAAAAATGAAGACAACATGAAATGATAACTTTTCAAAACTCTAAATTTTCACTATATTAATAACATTAGAAAATTTTGTTTTCTTTATAATTTATTATTTTTTCCAATATTAATAGAAACTAATATAATTCATGTTTTCCCAAACAAATGCTCAACATTTCTCATTAACAATTAAAAGTAATTAACAACTAAGAATATTATGAATGGCATACATTTAATCATGTAAAATTCCATGTATTTGTTTAGAAAGTTTGCAACATCTTGCAGGAGAGAAGGAAAAAGCACTATTACAATATTAATAAAAAATTTTCATCTCTGCAGTTTAGATTTTTATAATAAATATTTTAGTTTCATGTTGTTTTAATTTTCTCCATTGTAATGCTACATTATCAAATAACATATTGCTGTAACTATCTTAATCATTTTTTTTTTCTATATTTGGTAGCAGATGACAAATACTAATCAAATGTCAAAAATGGATTATCTAACAGTTTACATAAAAAATATTGTCTATTTAAGCAAACACCATTCAGGAAAGAAAATTTTCTGTAGCAGTTACTTTACTATAAACATAACAAAATGTCATCAAAACTAAAATGAGGTTTCTTTGCATGATAGAATAGATCTCAATAACAAATTTATAATAGAAATATTTACTTCTAAACTTTTCTGATTCATTGCCAGTTTAATCAACTTAATTTTAATACCTATCCAATATATTATAAGTGAGTAACCTGAAAATGACCATTATTAATTCTATATCCATTTCAAAATATCATTTAATGACATGAAAAAAAAAATTATGTAATATTGATAACTAAATAAATTATATAATAATTTAACCAATTCATTAAAACTGAACAGTTTACTGTAGCATTTGACAATTATATAATAAAATATCACTCAAATTTGACACGACATGCAATTATAGTGGATAGTTATATTGCATGCAATTAGTGTTTTGTATTAATAAGAACAACCTGCCACTCAAATCTGGCAGCAGATATTCGATATCATGTATAATGAGAGTCAGAAATTAACAAATGCCTACAAGACCTTCACAGGTTGAATATAAGCTATACCATGAGTTGTTCCTTCTTGATTGGCGATAGATTACAAGCTGAGAAATGTCTACTTTAATGAGAAGCGAGGGAAGTCATTATAGGTCTAATATAGGCCAAGGCGTTATATAACCAAAATCAAGTAAATTAAGTTTGTTTAAAAATGCTGCAATATCAGATAATTTTATTAAAGATATGTAAATAATTAGTAAAATATATAATTATATTTCCAATTAAAATTTAACAAAATTCATTCATTTAATTTAAATAATTATTGCATATTTAAGAATGATTTTGGAATAAAATTCTTAACATACTATAAAATGATTGAACTATGAGCAAGAAAAGAAATTAAAAATCACAGTAATTTCTTACAAATGACCCAAAACTTTTAAAAATGAAGTATAAATGACAGATGTATAGCTGAAAAATCTACACTTTAGTTCAAATCAAGAATAAAAGTAATAAAATATCATACAGAATAATAGATCATTTGATTAAAAATTACTCGTAACTTTCTGCACTGTTAATCAACTATTTACACTAAATACAGCTTCAACTTTTTTGGTCAAATCTATTTAATTATATAGACTTCCTAAATTTCTTTTTCTATTATGAATATAAACAGATATTCTCGACCATTTTTATAAAGAATCATCAATATAGCAATTTTCATATAGAGAGTAATTTTCACCAAGTTGGTACTATTACTTTAAGCATTTATAATTATTCTTCCATGACAAAGATGCTTATTATTTTTAATTTATTTACAAGCTATATCTTAGTTCATAATTTTAAGTATGCATTGCTTTGGGAAAAACTATCATCAGTAAAAATAATTTTAGTATTCCTTGAATCAAAACTTTCACAGATGGCAATTATTTCTCTTCCATAGATTAAATGTAGTAAATATCTTGCTATTGTATTGTATAATATTGACTCTGTTACACTACAGCAATATCAATGGCAAAGCAACTGACTATTACTAAAAATTTTATACACTAACACAAAAAAAGTTTTAAATTTTTTATATAGAAATATTCTTAACTATGCATTGGATAATAAAATTATCAATCTACTAATTAAGCATTAACTTATACATAATTTAACAGAATAATCAAAGTGAAAAAAAATTCAAATTGAATAAATACATTATAGGTATTAAAATAATTGTTTTAATTTTACTTTAAATACAGAGCATGTTTAAATAATGCAATAAAAATGGATATGCATCATATCACAGCATTTTTTTCATAGGAATAATACTTACATCTTCAGCTTTTATAGTTGCAACAGCATTTACATAATCCTTAAAAACTGCTCGTGCATCGGCTGGAAGAAAAAAAATGAATATTCATATAATATTCCAGCAAAGATTCTTCCTAGCAACAATAATAGACAAAATAATAATAATTGGCAAATATTTCCTACAGTGAACTAAACTAGCATATATGAAATATTGATATTCCATAACATCTATTATACCATCAAAATCTTCACATGCCTTAAGTTGGATACTGATCTATTGAAAAAACATTACAAAATAGATATATCAAAAAATATAAATTCCATAATAAAATTTATGAATTTAAGTTATACACGAGATAAAAAAAATGCAAGACAGTAAAAAAATCTCTAAATATTTTTTGAATAATAACAAACATTAATAAATTTATAAGAGTTAAATCTATGTAGAAATAAATTCAACTTTTTATATAGATTATACTGTCGAGTTTTATCTCTGTTGCAAAATAATGTTATGTGTTTTATTTATTTTTTCTATAACTAAATTACAAAACAGATAACATAGTTACAATACAAGCAAGTTCATGTGTTCGAATGTTTACATAATTATCTTATTTACAAGCGATATTTTAGTTTTAATATATTACAAATGGTACAAAAATTTAGAAGAGCATAGTAACCATATTCAAATTTGTAACTGAAAAAAAAATAAATTGTTTTTATTTGTAGTCTATATAATCATCACCTTTTATTTGAGTTTTATGAAAGTAAATAGTCTTTTGTATTAAAAAGTTTAAAAATCTTCTATCACGATTTAGTTATCTAATAAATCTAAATATGTTTGTACTGAATGTAAATTTAAAATTATAATAGTCATAAATTTAAAAGATATTGCAAAAAAGTTTAATACAAAGCCATTAAAACTAATATCGAACAGAATTATTACATTAGAAAGAATCTCCAAAATCTATAAATGCTTATAATATTTCATTAAAAATTGTTTTATATAATATAATTATTTGTTTATTCTTTACATTTCATATAAATTGAAGTCTATTCAAAACACTAATGTTACAAGAACATTGGAGAAAGTAAAAAGAAAAATAAATTTTCAATGTTAATAGTTTTCATCAAAATTCAGCATTACTAAATGGCGAAATAAATTTACAAGAAATCCTTATCAAAAGTACTAAATTACTCAGCAAATATGGCATTACTAATAAAAAAAAAAATCTAAAAAAGAAAAATTAAATGCAATATTAGAAAAATAAGTGGGTGCTTTCATATGAAATAAAGTAAAACTGTTCACTATTTTATATTCTTCAAATTCGTTTTATTAGTAGAAAAGCCAGCGATTTCCATTTTGAAAAAAATTTGCAACACATTTTGTCATTAAAAATTAACAAATGTAAACAAACAACCTAGTCCAACTTAATATAATGCATACTGTAAGTAAATTGCATTTAAATTTGCAAATTATTAATGGCACATATTTTATTTAACCTTATGCAACTAAATTGATTGATAAAATGTTATAAGTTAATACAAGTTTCCACAAACGATATATTGGAAATTCTGGATATTAAAAATGTAAACAAAACATTTAACGAGCAACTAAATCTTATTATTTCTTTGCAGATTTTTGTTTTCAAATGGGAAATAAATTTATCACAAACAGTTTAAGGTACGTTCGCAATTAAATAAAGAAAAAATAAACCAGGAAATGTTAAAATTATCATATAACGGGCTTTTAAACGGGATTCACATTACTTACTTCCAAAAGACCTTTATTTTTCTTAAAGATAGTAACAAGGCAATAAAATACTTACGCCGACTATTAGGTCCAGTTAGGAACTTTTTAAAATGTTTGACCAACTCTTGATTGCTTACTTTACCACCATTATCTACAAGAAACTTTTGTATCAGTTCACTATTGCATGCTAACTCGTCCGCCATGTTGTTGTCATTTGGTCAGCCCGCTCGAAGTTAGTTCCGGTTTTAAATTATGAGTAGGGGAAGTGACGTAAAGGATGTTACGTTGCGTATTGCAGGCTATTTATAAAGAAGCACTTATTTGCCTAACAAAGAAATACATTTTATTTTCGGAATAAAATTGTCTTCTTCTTAAGAACATTAATGAAATATTTTAGAGAAATGTCAGGCAATAAGATTTAACGCTTGTTGCTTAATGATGTTTTAAAATGTTTACTTAGTTAAATGCTTAGTATTTCCGTGGTTACTGTTTTGTTAAATTAAACAAACATTAAGTTTAACTTGAGTTTATTGCAAAAATAATTTTTCTTTCGTAACATAAAAATCAATATTAGGAAAAGTCCCTCAAAAAAAAAAAAAAAACTCCCCCCTCCTCCCCCTTTATAAGTATAATATTTATTGGATGTGTAAAATTTGCAATTTTGAGCTTCATGTTATCGTATGCTGGAGCCAAACGTTTTATCAATGCCGTGCTGCCTGATTCATAACATAATGTCAGTAACTGGAGAATCGACCACCTGGGTCGAATGAGTTTCGACCACTGTTGCTATTGTTTAAATCCCTCGATTCGAGTTCGAACTGATTGTGGAATTTTGTCGGAGTTGTTTTTAAAAAATTATTCGATTGAAAATTCGTTCACTTTCATAACTTCTACTCGTCAAGGTTAATGTATTACATAATTATATTACATGTATAATTATATGAACATGTATGTAATTAACATATGTAATTAACATAACATATGAACATGTATGTACATGTAATTAATCATGTATGCACATGCATGTATGTACATGTATTGTATGTATATGTATTATATGTACATTTATATATGTATAATTATATTACATGTATTACATGTCACATAAGAATATAATGAACAAAAAAAAAAACTCAGACAGATACTTATACAGACTGTGTTACTTAAACTAGTTTTAAATAAGGAACACAAAAATTGTAGTAATTCATACAAAAGGTTTTCATTTGTGTAAAATAGCTTTTTACAGAAATATTTTTTATGTCAAGAAGCATATTGTATTGTTTTAATGAAATGAAATTATTTATTTAAACAATACAAAACACTATTGCATTGTTTAAATAAATATTATTATTTCTATGTAAAATGCAAATATTTATTACTACTTTACCACGCTTTATTACTGTGTTTAGATCCAATAGGCCACTGTGCAACTTAGTATGTATGCGTTTTTATATATTCTTTACAGAAAAAAAGGAAATTTAAACTTTTAAAAATTAGAACTTTTTAAAAACAAGCTATTATCTTTTAACGTGAGTATAAATTAATTTCATTTCCCATTACGGTTGCTGAGAAACCAAATACAAATTTTAAAATTGTAGTAAATAATTTTAATCAAAAAATTAATTTTAAAAAATTAAATGAAAATTTCATAAAATGTTTCAGAATTTATTATGAGAAATAGGACAAATTTTTATCAGAGTAGGCTATTTTGGAACATAAGCAAATTTTGTAAATATTTTTTAAATTACTGAACTTTGAAAGAAAACTTTAAAGCTTTTACTGTCTTAAATGTAAATGACAAATGTGTTATAATAAAAGATCTACTTTTAACTATATACTCTTTTTAATTTTCACACACATTTTAAAATAAAAATTTATAAATTGACGACAGGATACTTCTATCATGGATACATTTATAATGTGCTTAAAGGAAGAAATGAAAAGAAATTAGGATGATAATGGATTTTAAATGATATTTAATCTAATACAAAAAATTGAGAAAATTTTATTAGACATTGAATATATTAAAAATAGCAAAATCAATTTAGCCAAGTAAATTAAAAAGGAAATTTATCTACAAATTTATATTTATCATGTGTGTTTTAATTTATCAGAAATATTGTTTTTTCAACTCCTTTTGAAAAAATAATATAGAAGTAACTTCTCTAAACTTCACTAATCCCTGTTCCCTATTTAAAAAATTAATTATCAATGTTTATTTCTCTCTCACCCTGTGATTTCCAACATTAACACTAAAATTATAGTAAATTTAAACAATTTCCGGCAATAGCATCAGCATTGAGGTGACCATCAAAAACTTTTATTCATCATCGTATCTTTCTGTCTAGTTACATTTTCTACCATATAAGCTTACAATGCTTGCCAAGTCTGGAGTTTATTACCAGCTATATAATGTTTATTTCGTAACTATAAAATTCATTACATAGATTCATACAACTCGTTCATTACATAGATTCATGCAATTCGTTCAATACATAAAATTTGAATTTTAGGATGTTTCACTAAATTATAATATTTTGCAGTCGGCCACGAGCAAGCTAGCTCCAAACAAGTAATATAAAAAAATTAAAAATTAAAAATTAAAAAAATTTTAAAAAATTTAAAGTCAATTCCTACTTTTTTTTCACTATATTGCAGAAAGTCCTTTATAAATAAGTTTCATTCTTTTTTTCAATTCCTTCTATTAGCTCCCACTCACCATATATATATCTTGTTCAAATTTTCAATCATTCATAAAATACTTTTTATTCATTCACTCAAGTTCAAATACATTTTTTTTTGAACTTGTAGTGGATGACACTGGATGTTAATACAGTTTTTTCAAATATTAATTCAGTAATTAAATTTAAATAATAATTTTAGTTTTTTTTAGATTTAAGTTGCATATATCTACCAATAGATGGCGCCAGATAAATTTAAAAAAAAAATGAATGAAAATTATTTATAAAGGATTTTTTGCAATATAGTGAAAAAAAAGTAGGAATTGATTTAAAAATTTTTTTTTATATATTACTTGTTTAAGTTTATTTGGTGTCATCTATTAATAGATATATGCAGCTTAAATCTAAAAAAAAACTAAAATTAATTAATTAAATTTTATTACTGAATTAATATTTGAAAAAAACTGTATTAACATCCAGTGTCATCCACTATAAGTTAAAAAAAAAAAAAAAATGTGTTTGAACTTGAGTGGATGAATAAAAAGTATTTTATTTACGATTGAAAATTTGAACAAGATATATATATAGGGAGAGTGTGAGCTAACAGAAGGAATTGAAAAATATGTTCATGTTTGGTCTCTGCTCATTGTTCAAATCATGTCCTCTAATTTTACTTCTGTAGGTGAATGACATTGACAGAAAGACATTTAATTTTTACTCTTAAAATTATAATTGTATTTGTTTCTATGTAAGTAAAAGGCACGATAATATGGCACTATAAGACCAGTGCTTCTTTCACAAAAAATGCTGTAGGGTCTAACTAAAGGAAAAATATTGGTCGGTGAACGTTTCTATGAGTACTTATTGGTAAAATGTCAGATACTATTGGCACAATGCAAAACGCAAATACATGGCTTAAACGGCAGGTGTCCTTTTTTAGACTTAGGGACTGATTCAGTTCAATATGAGGAGAGAAGTGAGAATAACATTTGATTACTATTTCGGTAGAAATATTGAATTTTGATAATACTTCGTTGGTTTTATAAATTAAGTTTGACTCTCAAGTTGTAATAAAATGGCCAATTTTCATCTAAACTCCCAATAAGATCCAAGCAATTTTTAGACACCAATTTCGAGATTACCAATTCAGTTTTTCTACATTACATTCCTGGCAACACCATCTTTTATAAGTTTAATCAAACTGTATGATAATAATGCTCTTTTTCACCGGTTTTCCGTTCCTAAATTATCGAATACATCAATATTATTAACTCAAAAAAAAAAAAAAAAAAAAAAAAATATTGTGTCAATTCTGCATGACGCTTAACTATCACTGTCCAGTAAATAAAAGAATGTCGAATAAATAAATTATTAGACGTATTTTCATTTAATTCTTAGTGAACTGCACAATTTATCACTCATATTGTACAAAAAAAAACACAGCTATGTATGGAAAAAATATCGCATTAAATATGAGTTCATAATAATTCTGAAACTATGGAATGTTGAATGACATTTAATTTTAAATAATAATAATAATGAGAATTTTTTTATTATTATTTTTAATTTTTTATAGTCATTTATAATTATTTAAATTTTCATTATTTAATTTTTTTCAGATCGATGTTTTGAAAAAGTTTATTTACATATTTAATACTTATTAAAATATTGTTATTTATTTATGAAATCCTTTAATATAATAAACTAGTGGAAGTGAAAATGTTTTAATTTACTCAAAAAAATTTTTTTCTCCTCTTGATAAACTGATACGTAGAAAAGTATAAAAACAGACAGAATGTCCTCCTTTTTCAGTCACGGAGCCAAGTCAGTCTTCTACCTACAGGAGCTTTCCTCTTTCTATGGGACCAGATGAGTTCTTGGACTTGATCTAGATGTTGATATCTACCAAGTGGAATAAGAAGCAAACAAAAGAATAAAAAACAGAATCAGTGTTAAGATGAACTGAATGATGTTTTTACTAGCTAACAATTATGCTTCCATGGTAGAAACAAGTAATATAAAAAAAAAAAAAAAAAATTTTAAGTCAATTCCTACTTTTTTTTCACTATATTGCAGAATTTTATTAACGATTGAAAATTTGAACAAGATATAGGGAGAGTGTGAGCTAATAGAAGGAATTGAAAAAAAAGGAAAGAAATTTGTGTATTTTTTTCTTTCACATCTGAGACAAAGAATGAATTTATTGCTAGTAAAAAAATAAAAATAACAAAATGTCAATTTTCCGCAAAGTAAAAAGACTGAGCCTAACGGCATTTACCATGTTAAGAGAAAAACACTTTGTTAAAATTTCTGGTAAACGTTAATATAAGAGATGCGATTTTGACAAAAAAAGTTTGACAACCTCATTTTAAAATAAAGATTCTCCGGATAAATTAACCGATCTTTTCCTCATCTATAAACTATATTAGTGTGATCATACAAATCCCTTTATAATTGGCTGATTCAGCTTCTTGTTAGTGCTTCGCATTCAATGACAGGTTTCTACAACGGATTCTCCTCTAGTAATAAATGCCTTTGGTTGTATTTGTGACATCATGCCAGACCACATTTTGTAACTTTGAATTATGAAACGCGTACATCTCGTGTCTTGAATACTGAAGATCTATTTTCTTTATAATTTAGAAAATATTTTCACGCGTTTCAATCGTGATCAAAAAAGATTCGCTAAATGTTGTAGGTAAAATTTGTTTTTCGTAGTTTAGAAAGGTTTACGTCCAGCTTGATCACAAATAAGAAGAAACTGCGGTGAATTTATGGTGTAATTAATTTATAATAGACTCACTTGATAAATTCTTCTTTCCAGGATTCATATTTAATATTAATTTTACTTAGCAGATCGATTATAAATCGAGTGGTAATTTAACTGATAAAATTAATATTAATAAGAACAAGTAATATAAAAACGAATTTTTTAAAGTCAATTCCTACTTTTTTTTCACTATATACTTTTTATTCACTATATGTTTTCACTATATTTTCACAGAAAGTCCTTTATAAATAATTTTCATTCCTTTTTTAAATTTTATATGGCGCCATCTATTGGTAGATATATGCAACTTAAATCTAAAAAAACTAAAATTAATTAATTAAATTTGATTACTGAATTAATATTTGAAAAAACTGTATTAACATCAAGTGTCATCCACTACAAGTTCAAAAAAAATGTATTTGAACTTGAGTGGATGAATAAAAAGTATTTTATGAACGATTGAAAATTTGAACAAGATATATATAGGGAGAGTGTGAGCTAATAGAAGGAATTGAAAAATAAATCCTTGATATTCAACCATGTCAGTGTAACTAGCGGCCTGTTGGCCAATTGGCTAACGCTTTGATTTTGGTTCGAATCCTGGCGGTGGCATGTATATTTGTTAGTGGTTCGGAATCCACGTTAAACTGTAGGTCCCTGTCTCATTAGTATCCCTGTACAAAATGATGGTAGAGCAACCGAACCAAAACCAAAAAACTTCCGTAACATTTTATCCTTTTACAATATGTCATTAAAAAAAAAGTTTTGCGAAATTAAATACGACTGCCTTATCAAAAATGATATTTTTGCGGTTAAGAAAAAGTTAAATTTTTGCACTTGGGTTTTCTTCAAAACTTTTTATTTTTGCATAATTTTTAAATAGTTATAACGATGATCTGGTGTTACTAACAATGATCTAGAAGTTTTTGTACAGGTGAAAACTTTTTTCGTTTTTAGTTATTTTTACTAGTGAAATGCAATGATTTTCTGGACTACAAATTTATCGTTCTCAAACTCGGTTTCCACATGGAACTTCGGGTTCGGATTGCCTAGTTCAGAAATCCAGCGCGCTGTCCATCGGGCTATTCCGGCCCAGAAATTTACTATAAAAGAAATAAATGATATTCACTATTATAACATCATTTAATGCATCTCCATTTAAGATGCATATAACTTTCTTTAAAACTACGATCTCCTTGCTGATAATAAACTCGCAATATCTGATTTAACAACAATAACGCAAGTATTAATGTATTCCATTACTGGATATATTAATACTTGATGTTGCAGTAGTGAAATAAATGATAAAAAATAAATGTCTACTGTAACATCATTTAATACCATTTGAAATCCATATAACTTTCATTGAAACTACGATCTCCTTGCTGATAATAAACTCATAATATCTGATTTTTAATAAAATTCCATTACTGGATACATTAATATTAATGTATTCCATTACTGGATACATTAATACTTAATGTTACAGTAGTGAAATAAATGATATTCACTGCTGTAACATCATTTAATACCATTTAAAATCCATATAACTTTCATTAAAATTACGATCCCTTACTGGTAATAAACTCATAATATCTGATTTAATAACAATAAAGCAAATATTAATATATTCTATTATTGGATCTAAACAAATTGGACACTTACATGAAGTAATGATTCAAATGAGTTTAGAAGGAAGAGTAAACACAGCAAATCTCAGATGTGTAAAGCTCACTAATCATATGCAAAAAATTTTCTCTCTCTCCAAAGAATACTCACTGTCAGCACGGTTTATTTCAGAGTTTAAAATGGAAACCAGAAAGATTACGTACATCTGAAAGTCATTAAGGGAAGAATTTAACTGCTGTTTCACTTCATTCTCCATCATGATTACGGTGACAACCCTCGCAGCCCATTTCTCTCAGAGCACTCTCAACGTTTTTAAAGCTTTCTTCCTAGAGAGAGAAAAAGGCAAAAATATACTTTATCATCCAAGAACATCACTGCCGAAAATGCATCAGAAAAAAAAAAAAAGCTCTGGACACAACATAACCAACAACACCAACTCTTATCTGTTGTTGCTGCAAAAAAAAAAAAAAAAAAAAAAAAAATGACTGAGATAACTTCTATAAACTATGTGATCCGTACTCGTCAAAATCTATTTTCCGGTGAAGAGGATGCGGATGCATGTGGAAGAAAAAAAAATATTGCTCATCCCTCCCAACCCCCTCCGTTTTTCTCGAAAAGAAGCGGCAGTAAAATGATATTTCCAGGTTCCAGCAGGGTTCATCCACAGCCACCCGCTGGAGCAACTCCGTGTGCGACTTGGCGGCGTCTGGACTCGAGTCGGAATGTGTCTGTCCGTCTTTTTGTGCCCTGTGAATGGCGTCCAATATCCCGTTACTACCACGTGGAGAGACGTCAAGATCTGACAGCACCTAGCCCGGACCCCCTCCATTTTTATGAACTAATCATCTGGAAGAAGAACTGATTAAGAAAACTGCTGCAATAGGTTGCTGCTGAAAATTACGCACCAGGGTCAAATCGTCTCCAGAGAATGTAATTGCACAGCTTGTGTTTCGCGTATTCTCTGTTTAGTGGAGAAGCATAATTATATCGTTATAGTACCTTGTTATAGTATACATTATTATGTAAAATATTGATTTTTGGATATTAACATTTTTCCAGCACTTTACTAATTGATTATAAAGGTATAATCAATTAGCAATGTGCTTATGTTATGCCTTAACAGCATAATAATGTTATTTATTTAAATTTATATTACTTTAGAATTCCACTTTGCGTAAGCATTATTATTTTCTACAGTTAACTATTGCTCTTGTTTCGGAATAGTAAAATAGTGTTGACAATAGGGATATTACAATACGAATATTAACATTTTTTTGCAATAGGATTTTATTTCATTTCACCAGGGTCAATCGTCTCGAGAGAATGTAATTGCACAGCTTGTGTATCGCGTATTCTCTGTTTAGTGGAGAAGCAATGATTATATCGTTATAGTACCTTGTTACATTATTATTCATGATATAAACTGATTAATCATCATTATTATTCATTATAATAATAATAATCCTTAATCGTTATTATATAAAATATTGATTTCTGGATATTAGCATTTTCATTATTATTTGATTATAAAGGTAATATGTCTAATAATAATATTGTTATTTATTTAAAATTCTATTATTTTAGGAATCTTCTCTGCATAAACATTATTAACATTTTCTGCAGTAAACTATTGTTCTTGCTTCGAAATAGTAAAATTATTTTTTTTTAATTAGAGCATTTTCCGTTCTTCTTTTATAATGATTTTTTTATAGTGGAGTATTATAATTTATAATTATTTTTTGGGTATAATATTCGTCTTGGAAAATTACCCCAACAAGTAATTCTTTCATCGTAAAGTTTATCTTTTTCAGAGCAATAAATAATAATAATTATTATTATTATTATTGTGTCCTAATATTTTAATATTCTTTTCTTGATAAAATTTTGACAGTAGTAATATTACAATACGAATATTAACCTTTTCTGTGGGATATTATTTCATTGCATAGTTCTTGTATTTCAAACAGGAAAGCAAGGATTCTAATTCGCAAATTTTTGTTCTTATAATTCTCATTTGGTATATGATATGGTCTTATTTTTTTTCCCAACATGTTGCTGTTTAATTGTGGAGTTTTTTTTCTTTCAGTTGCAAAACAATTCTGTTTGTATTGCGGCGATCTACTATTTTTGTATTCTTTTTGAAATAAATATTGGTTTCAGAATAATTAAGATGCTGTCCAACAAGTTATTGTTTAATTACTTAGTTCACGTCTTTCAATTATTAAATCGATAATTCTGTTTGCTGTTTTTATATTGTTTCCAGTATTTGCTTATTCCTCTTTCTGCTATTTGTAAATAAAAATGTTTCGAAACATCGTTTTAAGCAGGGATAAAAGTTTTGTTTTTTCTTATTGTATAGGTATCTTAACGAAATACCACGATCTTAACAAAGCCACTTTTAAGCGAAATTTAAATTTATCCTTGACATTTTTCCTGATTTATCAGGTTTTTATATCCTTGGCATTTTTGCTGATTTATTAGGTTTTTATAATTGAAGAAGTATACATGGGAATCATCTAAAAAAATTAATATTTGAGTAAAACAAATTTGACTTTGAGATATTCTTTTACATCAAAAATACTTAAATATATTACGTAGATTAGGAAAATTATTTTGAGAAGAATTATAAAATTTATCAATTTCAAAACTCCAAATTAATATTTTTCGATAATTTTTTTCAATTATGGAAATTTTTTCAATATTTTTTAACTTTTAAATTAATTCTACCTAATTGCACTATTATTCAGAATTAAAGAAAAAGAATGCCATATTGATAAAAAAATGAAAACAATGCCATACTAATTAAAAAAAGAAAACAATGCCATACTAAAAAAAAAAAAAGAAAACAATGCCATACTAAAAAAAAAAAGAGAAAGAAAACAATGTTCATATTCGAGTGTCCTTTTTACAAATTAATAATATTTATTGATATTATTTTGCATAGAACAGTTTCAAAGAAAAGTAACATTCTATAAGTAATCTTCAATAAGCTGCGAAAACAAATGGGTTACACATGAAAAGTGTAAGATTTGAATTTTATTCACATTGAGAGAAAAATTAACTATATATATAAGATTCAAGATTAAATATTTTAAAAAGTATTTTTCACAAAATAATTTTTTTCATCAAATGAATTAAATATGTATCCTCTCTCCCCAATTATAGTATAGTATTCTCGAAAGCATAATGACCATTTTAAAAAGATTGCATTGATTAAAGATCTGTTATTAAAATTGACATATAAAAAAAGGAATGTCCTTATAAAGCTATTTACATCTTTGTGAATTTAGTAATCCAGAAACTAAATTGGTATACAATATGGTATATGTAAAATAAAATATATTAATAAATAAATATATTAGTATATTTTATTATTAATATATTTATTTAATAAAATAAAATATATTAATATTTATTTAAACACATGTTGAAAAAAATATGAATGGTAGCCAAATTTAAACTATTAGTTGAAGGGGAAAAAAAAGGGAAGGGGAAAAAATAGAAATAAATTCATTATTTAAAATAATTTGTTTAATATAATTTCAGGGCTTTATTTTCAAATAATTTAAATTGTTTTATAAATTATTAAAACTTAGAACGAAAAACAAGCTGTAAATACTGAATTTATCACAGTAATATAAGGCTTCAACCATTTAATGAGAAATACAAAAATCTTTTGTTTTTTGGTTTTCTATAAACATTTAATCAAAATGCTTTAAATATAATAGTAAAAATTATTCAATATTTTTTATTAAAAAATACGTTATAATATTATTATAATTATAAAAATATTTAATTGTAACATTCAATTTGTAACATTTTCTACAAACATTTTGGTTTTCTATAATCATTTAATAAAATGCTTTAAATATGTATATAATAGTTAAAATTATTCAATATTTTTTATAAAAAGTACATTATAATATTATTATAATTATAAAAACATTCAATATGATTCATTTTGATACTGAGAAACAAAAGACCAACAAGAATTATAAAACAGTTTTGTTGATAAAAATAGATTTTTTTTTTTTTTAAGAAAAATATGTTTCGAAGAAAATTATCAAAACATTAATTTTTTTCATAGAAAAATTTTTTAGAACACTTAAATTTAAAATTACTTGAATGAGGAGCGATATTTTTACTATTTTAAGTTAAAAAAAATTAAAAGTGAGTTATATCTCATAAATAACAATTTAATGATATACGTGAATTTATCAATTTAACAATACTTGAAGGCAACAATGATTTATGTACATGAATGTACACGCCAACGGCCGTACCATGCTGAATATACCGGTTCTCGTTAGATCACCGAAGTTAAGCATCATTGGGCGCGGTCAGTATTTGGGTGGGTGACCACCTGGGACCACCTGGGAACACTGCGTGCCGTTGGCAAATTTGGGACCTGAATGGCCGAGTGTCTAGCGCTCTGGCGCTCGGTGCCACAGGTTTCGGGTTCCAATCCCGGCGGTGCCATGGATGTTTGTAGTGGTTCGGAATCCACTTTAAGCCGTAGGTCCCGGTCTTCTATGACTGTAAGAGCGTCACGGAGCAAAAGTCAGGCTTCTACCTACGGGTGCTCCATCACAACAAAAGCTGCTTCCTTCCCCTTCAATCATGAGTCCATATGGGCTTGTGGGCTTGGCCAGCCAAGTGGGATAAGAAACAACAAAACACATGAAATTTACCGAGTTAAGTTGGATTTTTCCTTTAAAAAAAATCAATACTGAAGATAGTAAATTATTTTTCTACATACAAAGCAAGAGAGCGTGCATATTTATTTCCTAAAAAAATACTGCTGAATTTATTTAATTATCCGGTGCGTAACCAAATATCTTGAAAATGTTCTTATTAGATACTTTTAGTTAAATAAAAATCCAACTATTTTGTTTGTTTACTATTTTGTTTAAATGATAAAACTCGAACTATTCTTCTAATTTTAACTTTTTGTTAAAATTTCCGTATTAAGAACTCTTTTCAAAATTCGTATACTTTTATCAACATGTTATTAATATTCACCAAAATAGTAAGAAGATTAGAATATTTTTATGTAAACGAATTTGAATATATAATGCAAATGTTATTAAAAAAAACTATAAAATTGAGTGGAGCAGTTAGTTTTTTTAATTTTTTAATATTTCTTATCTGGTGCATCGGAAATTACGATAAAATGTCAGTAAGTTCTATAGTAATCGAATAAAGCTATACTTTTTAAAGTTAAATTAACCATAAGGTAAAATTAAACATACCCAAGTTACATAAGTTTAAAAATCTGTTAGCAGCACTGATGGCCAATTAGCTCTGGCTATTGGTACCGCAGGATACAGGTTCGAATCTTGACGGTGACATGGATGGTCCTGGCCTAATTAGCCCAAAATGTCAGAAAATAACTGTATATCGTCAAACCAAATCTCTTAATTTTATTAGAATATATTTAGTAAACTATTTGTAGATACTTGATTGAATGAGATTAAAAGTAGTTTTTATTTATTTTATTTTATTTATTTATTGTTTTGGAATATTTTTTAAAAAATTGCAAAAATCTTTATTCGTAATAGTTGAAAAATTTCTTCTGAATTTCTACACGATTTTTTTTTTTTTCATTAAATTTATGTTAAGTTAAAATTATCTAATTAAATTTATGGTTTATTTTCATCAATTTAAGTTAAAATCTGTAGTTCTTCAAATACCGGTACAGTTATTTACATAATGGAATGATGTAACATATACATTTATACTTAAATTATAACTAATTAAGCTTATGCATCAAATATAAATAAAGTTTTTAAAAATGTTTCTTATACTTAAAATCATAATATTTTAAGAAACAAAGTTTAAAATTGTATATTTTTTAATGACTAAATGTGATTAAATATATAATAAATCGCTAGGAATCTGAATGACCAAATGGAAGATGCAACAAGTTCCTAAATTTCTCGAATATAGAAATCAGAGTCTCACTTCTCCACTAATTTCGACACACCTTATCGAAGATTCCTCATCTTAAGAGGTATTTTCTATCCTAACATGGCTCCTCATTGAACCTTCAGGAGCTAGTCAGTTTAATTATTGACTTAAACTATAAAATTAATTAAAGTTTGGTTCTTTGCATCGTTTTTTTTTCCCCTACGAGCATTTCATACGTTTATGTAGAAAACAAAAGCTAAAATTATCCGCAATTTTAGTTGGATTTCACACTTTTTTTATTGTTGAATCAACTGTAATTTTTACATTGTTGATAATAATAATACAGAGCTTTATTATTTAAACTCAGATTATTTCTGACAAGATTTTTTTCATTTTTAAATTTTTAAACCTGCTATTTAGCTTAGATAAAATATAAAAATTTGAAGACTAAAAATTTTTCTTTTCGAGTAACTTTATCATATAAATTTAAAAGGAAAATAGAGAAATAAACAAAACTTCATTGCCATCTAAAAAAAAAAAGTTTGTTACCTTCTTTTTTTGAAAAATCGCCAGAAAGGTATGCTGATGAGAATTAATATTAATAAATGAATGCTGATATGGAAAGTTATTTAGTGGTTAAGATCAAGATTTTGAAATACTTTATATCTGCAATTCTGGTTTTCGGTGCCACTAATTTCGGGTTCAAGTCGCGGCGATGCCATCGATGTTTGTAGGGGTTAGGAATCCACTTTAAACTGTAGATCCCTGTTTAATATGACAGTAGAGCATTGGGCATAAGGCTGATGACCCTACCTCGTAAAAAGAGAAACACCTCCTGTCTCGAAATCTGCCAGTATGTCTTGGCTTTGGACCACCAAGGAGCTGTTGCGCCTATGAAGAAGTTATAGTGACAATATCGAAATATTTATATCAGAAATATTAATTGGATCTTACACTTTTTTGTTGTTAAATCAATAATTATAATATTGTTGATAATAATAATACAGATTTTTATTCATTTAAAACCAAATTATTAATGCCAAATTTTTTTATTTTTAAATTCCTTAAACCTACTATTTAACTTAGATAAAACACAAAAATCTGGAAGACTAAAACATTTTTCTCTTTCGAGTAACTTTATAACATAAATTTAGAAGGAAAACAGAGCAATAAACAAAAATTCACTGCCATCTAGGAAGTCTGATTACCTACTAGGTTGGTTTTATTATGTAGGTACCTTATAATAACAATACATAAAAGGGCTTAAGAACTAAATGTTTCATCTGGACCACCTATATTCCTAAAAGTTAAATCTAATATCAGTAGTTTTCAACCACTAAAATCGGTCTAAACACTTACACAAATTACAGGTCTGCACTCAAACCCTAAACCCAGTAGTCCCCCGAAGCTACTGGCTCGTACTAAATAGTCGCTCGCATCGGAAGCTTTGTTAACGGTGACTGGATTTGACTTGCGTGATTTTGATGTGTAATTATGACGTCATTGTATCCTCCTGTTAATAGATAACGCATCATTATGATGCGACATATTATATATCTCGAGGTATATAGGATGTAGGACATGCTGAACAAATCAGTACTTATGCGACATAAATCGATGAACTTCTTCATATCCCTATTTAGTTTAATTAGTTCCCTCCCTACCATCAAACTGGAATCAAATTTCTAGTTTGAATTCAGGGATATAAACTCTCTGTGTTTAGAGACAATCTCGTTAAAAAATAACTCTAAGCAACAAAGCAAATACTGATAAGCTAACAGTCATTTTATAAGGTTTTAGAAGTTAGATATAATTTTTAAAATATCTAATTAATCTATATCTAATTTTCCACTAATTCATATCTAATTTGACATAAATCGATGAACATAGCAACACAAATCGATGAATTTCTTGATATTTCGATTCAATTTAATTAGTTCCATCCCTACCATCAAATTTGAATGTAACTTCTAGTTTGAATTCAGGGACATAAACCCTCTGTGTTTAGAAACAATCTCGTCAAAAAATACGAACAAACAACGGAAAAAAATACTAACTAATAAGCTAATAGTAATTTTGGACGTGCTAAAGGACAGTAGCATGATATAAAACAGTAGGACATGCTGAACAAATCAGTACTTCTGTCACTAAATCGATGAATTTCTTCATATCCTGATTCAATTTAATTATTTCCCTCCCTACCATTAAACTAGAATCTAATTTCTAGTTTGAATTCAGGGTTATAAACCCTCTGTGTTTAGAGACAATTTTGCTAAAAAATAACTCTAAACAACAAAACAAATAACTATAAGCTAACAATTTTATAAAGCTTTAGAAGTTAGATATCATTTTAAAAATTATATATAATTTTATTTCCTCTAATTCATATCTAATTTTTCTATTTTTAATAAAGAATAGATATAATTTTGCAGAGAAATAAGAATTACTAATATTTTCATTTAAAAAATTGTTATTAAGGTTTAATATAAAATAAAAGTCACAAATTGCTAAATTTATATTGATGCTTAAAAATTACCTACATTATATCAACCATTTAATTTTATTTGTGAATTATGAATTTTATTTATTTATTCATTTTATTTATTAATTTTAATTTACTATTCATTTATCTAGTTTAAATTTATTCCCCTAAAATCTTCTTTTATTTAATAGTAACACATTGCTTGTACTTGAAATTACAAAAAATAAATTAATTTACTTGGCATTAGATCTGTTTTATGAAAACAAATGATAAATATAATATATTAAATAATTTATATATATATATATATATAAATTAATCTTCTTTTTTAATAATTACCACTATAAATAATGGTGATTATTATAAAGAAGATTAACTTCTTTTTAATAATTATTATTAATTATTTATCTAGTTTAAATTTATTACCGTAGAAAAAAAGTACTTATTTTTTAAAAATATTCTTTTATTTAATATTAATTCGTTGTCTGTACTTGAAATTACAGAAAAAAATTAATTAATTTACTTGATATTGGTTCTGTTTTTATGAAAACAAATGATACATATAACCTATAAATAATTTAAAAATATGTATATAATATGTATATGTATTTTTTTAATAATTTCATCAGATTAATTGGGTAAAGCTAATATTTTTTTAATCTTTTATGCACCGTAGTATTAATTTTTGAATTTTATTAACAGATTCCCATTCCTTTAAATTATGAATTTCAATTAAATTATTTAAAAATTTTGCTGTAAGCCTAAAATATATTGTTAAGATTATTTCTCAAATCCAAAATAAATCTCATCCAATTTAATTGGAGAGCAGTTTCCATATTCAATTTCTCAAATTCAAATTTTTAATTCAGACAAAATAAATAAAAAGTTTGTTGCAATAACTCTTTTTCGTAAACTTCAAAAACACTTATTAACCAAAAACGGTCTTTTCTAAGTTCTTGTTTTGAGATTATTGATTAATCGCCATAAAAATTTGAAAACATTATTTTAATAAATTAGTAACTTAGTAATAAAAAATCTGTTCTCAATAAAAAAAAAAAAAAAAAAAAAAAAAAAAAAAATTTTAAATTCAATAATCATTCATGGAATATAAATAAAAAAATTTGTTTTCAAGTTTTATCAAAGATCGTTCGTTTCTCGAAAGACAAATATATAGCTGATTCAATACTACCATGGATGCACAAAGTTGTCTGCTACATTGATCACACATTTTGCACAGCAATTTGAACGAACATCAGAAAAGAAGCTAAAGATGCTGTTCACCAGGCTGCCACTATCCTCGTTATCCATAGAATAAGAGTCACCTTTTAAATCGGACATTGAACAGGCATTTCATCGCGAAAGTTACTTCGAAGTATATATATATATACTACATTAGTTGATAAGTTAATAGCATTGTACATAGTTACGCGATCTACCAACTCTGCGAGTTTTTACAATGGAAAAATTAGTTGACCTAAGAATTTGTCCTAAATTTTGAATTTAAGTCAAAGTTTCGTGTGCGAAATCACAAAAAAAGTTGCAGGAGACCTACAGTGGATCATGCATGTCAAAATCAGAAACATATGAATTTAAAAACAATCAAAGAAGGCCGAGAAGTGGTGGTTGATTTGCCTCGTTATGGTCGACCTACAACTGCTATGACCGACATCAACAAAAACAAGAAATTGGTGGCCAAAAATCGTTATATGAGTCTTGGGGAACTTGTAAGCCGGTTCATAACATTATGACATATTTTGAGCATGGAACGCGTTGTCGCATGATTGCTTCCGAAAGAGATTAATTTTGTTTAAAAAGTGCACCGAACGCAAGTTGCAAGAACCAGTGTGCAAGAGTTTTTCACCAAAAACGCAACGAATGTCATTGGCCAAGCTCCGTATACACCTTATAAGGCATCATGTAACTTTTTTCTGTTCCCAAAATTAAATTACCATTTTGATTGGTTTGGTTTGTCTACTGTCATTTTGTGCACACTTTAGGATAATTAGTTCGGGACTTACAGTTTAACGTGGATTCCGAACCTCTAACAAACATCCATGTCCATGATTCAAACCTGAAGCTTGTGGTACCAAAGACCAGAACGATAGCCAATTGGCCACCAGGCAGCTTCCATTTTGAGGAAAGTGTTTTCCTTTGATTAAGGTAATAAAAGAAACTCCGCCAAAGGAACCAAAAACCATATCTCAATCAGTCCACATAAATGTATAGTGGATTGGATCTGGTGCTATTATAATGTATTGCAAGCGATGGAGTCCATTTTAACGGCGACAAAATAAATTTTGATGATTAAATTGATTTTGTGAGTTTTGTTTAACAATTCCGATAGATATATTTTACATAGTAAGTATATACAAGAAAAATCATTCTTCAATTTCAATCAAAATCATTCGTATATAATTCAAAAAAATTGTAATTATCACGTAAAACTTATTACTCATATTTTTCATGTTATTCATGCTTTTCTTTTGATAAATGCCATAATAATAAATTTTTATGTTATTATTGCTTATTACGTTAATTTTTTTAATAAAATTTTGACGTCATCAAAGTTTTCTAAAATATATACAAATATTACTATTCCTGTTCTTTGCTGTTATCAAATATGACATTTATCACAAATGACAAGCAAAGAACTGACGTCCAACTAATGCATTACCACAAAAAGAATCTGAACTGCATTAGATATTTACCGGTTTATCATTATCAGCCTCCCTTTTATCTGAGTTGCTTTTTTACGAGCATGTCAGTGCACTTTGTCATTTGATTTAAGAGGAAAGTGTCTTGATTTTTTGAGTGTCACTTTTCTATCATTCCCTGACAGAATTTTGAACACTGACATCATTTGATAAAATAGTGACAGTAACTCAGCGAAATTCCATTCCTGGAGATGCTGATAACAACAAATCTATTAGCAGATATTGCATTAGTAATTGAATTATTTCAGGTTTTTGAAGTTTTTTTTTTTTTTTTTCATGTCTAGTAATAAAGTGTGTTAAAAATTTTCCAGAAATAAAAATGTCAAAAAATTACTTTCTCCAACAATTTTTTTAAAAGTAAATAAGCTTTATTGATGTTTATTTAGTGAGAGTCTTATTGAAAGTATATAACGCAATGTGTTATAAACAGCATTTTACTTAAACACAACGAAATGTATTCACGTTGTATATACGAAATAAAAAACGCAGCTTTACAATACATTCATATTCCATACATAGTATATGCTTTATTGATATTTATTTAGTGAGAGTTTTAATGAAACTATATAACGCTATGCGTTATAAACAGCACTTTACTTAAACACAACGAAATTTTTTCACATTGTTATATTTGACGAAATAAAAAGGTAGTATTACAATACATACATATTACACACATAGTATATGCTTTATTGGAGTTTAATTAGTGAGAGTCTTAATGAAACTATGTAATTCAAGCATTTTACTTAAGCACAACGTCAAATCGTCAAATATATTTGACGATATAATTGTCGTATTGGTTTGACATATTTGACGTATATATTCAAGTATATTTGACGAAATAAAAACTTAGTATTACAATACATACATATACATAGTATATGCTTTATTGATCTTTATTTAGAGAGAGATTTAATGAAATTATATAACGCAATGTGTTAGAAACAGCATTTTACTTAAACACAACGAAATATATTCACGTTGTTATATTTGACGAAATAAAAAATACAGTAATACAAAAGAAAATAAAAATAACATGCACAACATAGAAAAGTACAATCCGTATCGACATTTATACAATCGCTAAATTAAAAAAAAAAAAAATATTTTGATATAGAATGAGTTCTATTATAATTATTTATACCATTTTTAAAGAAGTATACGTATTAGAAATATGACACATATTACATTTAACTTTTTATTTTGGGATGCATGAGATGTTTAATTTTAAGTTATTGACGGATCTATTAATATCCAATATCATGTTTTTACGGGGTAAACAATCTTTGATAATCCATAAACCAAGTTATTGTTTAAAAAAACATTATTGGAGATTTTTATATTAATAACATAGTGAAAAAATTAATTATTAATGAAATCAATTAATTATTAAGTCATTGACAAATCTATTAAGATTCATTACCAAGTTTTTACCGGGTAAACAATCTTTATAATCTATAAACCAAGTTTATTGTTTAAAAACATTATTGTATATTTTTGATGAATAACATAGTGAAAAAATTATACAATTTGAGTCAACAAAAAAACAAAAAAAAAAATTCTATTTACAAGAGTATCAACAATAATTCCAAAACTAATACATCTTATTAGTAATAATATTTTTATTTCATCATCATACGCAATTAAGTTGAAATTTCATTTTACATTTCTTTTTTAATTCCCTTGCATCCAAACTATTTAATTAAACATGGTTATATACAAATATAAAATATAATTATCTTTATTAAAAAACAATCGCATTTTCATTAAAAAAAGAAAAGATTCGCAATATCTTTCTATTTGCATGATTTCTGTTATTCTCTTTTGTATTTATTAGTAAATTAACTTAACAACAAATCCATTCATCATAACAAATGGATGGAACTACTATCTTCATTGAATCAAAGTCTGCATCACAGGCTCTTAATAAAAGTTTCTCATGTATGATCTGGAACATTATATCTCTTTGAGAACAAATCCACTGCTTGCACAGATTAACTCCTACAATGGATCCTGCTCATGTGAATTTGGAATTGAATGAAATTGCAGATTCTTTGGTGATGAATGCTAAAGAAGTCTGGATCAGATTACCATTCCTACTTCCCGTGCAGATGCAAATGCACTGGCAAATCTAAACTTATAATTCCTTCTAAGATCAAAACTAAATATCAAATGACAGAACTAAATGCCGACAAAAAGCTATTACTCTCACAAGATTAAAGATGAAGCATCACAAAAATATGAAAATTTCTGCTGATCATTAAAAAATATCAAAAATGTGGCAACTGCCTTGATGTCGAACTCACTCCTCGTCATGTCTTTCATTGCCCATCTGTTGCAGCCGCCATGCATTGTCTGGACCATTCCTCGGAGGAGGATTTATACTCCGAACTGACAGTCAACAAACCCAATATTATTCGGCAGCACCACGATATTTGATTTCCTCGTACTCTTCAGGGATACGACAGCAGCAATGACAAAAGCAGTAAATTAACTATTACAGGAACAACCAATTACTCATTGTTACTTTTAATTATACAAGGAATAATAATAATAAAAAAAATTATTATTTTTTTTTCTTCTAATGCAGTTGGCAAATAGACCGTGATCTTTTATGCCATAAGGGTTGTACCGACGTTACTCACTTTGCGCTACCCAGGGGGCGCGTGCAACTTGAAGATAAGCCACGGACGCAGAGTAACAATGCCCCCGCAACGCTCTATGATCCTATTAGGACCGCGACCTACGGTTTAAAGTGGATTCCGAACCACTACAAATATCCATGGGCAACGCCGGGATTTGAACCCGAAACCTATGGTACCGAGTGCCAGAGCGCTAGCCACTCGGCCATCAAGCCCCCTTAAAAAAAATAATAATAAAATAAAATAAAATAAATGTATAAATGTAGAACTGTAGTTCTACATTTATAAGAATAATTTTTATTCTACATTATTTATTATTTTTTGTACAATTATGCTATAAAATTTAATATTGCCTATAAAACATCATGCAAATTAGCGATCTTCAGAATGCAATCTTATATTAAATAATTCGAATTAAATTATTAGGCTAATTCCTATTTTATTACTTCTTTTTCTCTTCTTTTTTTGTTTTTTCATCCTTCAATAAAGGACAGATTTTCTTGGTTTCAATATATATTTAGATACTTCTAGCACTTAATATTTTTGTACATATTCTTATTCAAAAATTTTAGTGCAGGCAGAACAACTGAATAATCAGAAATAAACGAATATAATCTTAACCAAAGAGAAAAGAATTTCAAAAATAATATACTGTAGCATTTATATTCAAAAAAACTCCTTTATAAAAATTTTCAATTTTTTAAAAAATAGATATATGCAACTTAAATAAAAAAAAAAAAAGTAAAATGAATTAATTAAAGAAATGAATTAATTTCAATAAATATTAACATCAAATTTGTTCAAAAAAAAATTTGAACTTGAGTGGATGAATAAAAAGTATTTTATGAACGATTGAAAATTTGAACAAGATATATATAAGGAGAGTGTTTTAGAAGGAATTTATATTAATAGAAATAATTAATCAATAAATATTTGAAAATGCGCATTGCTTTTTAAAAATGTTATTATTTTTTTTTAAAACTGAATCAGTAATTTTTTTTTTTTTTTTTTTGTCATGTGTTTATAAACTGCTGTTTCTTTGAATATTTAATTAACTAAATCAGAGAAAATTATAGTAGCTAAAACTCTTTTTACAACCATATCTTAACTTAACAACTGTCAAAAATAGTTGGTAACAAAAATGTACTGTGAAATTTAATATTATAATACTCTGTAATAAAGACAAAAAATGGGCATTCGTATTAGTTAAATAGAGGCTGAAGCTTCCGATGTACTACAAGCAGAAAGGGAAATAGGATGCATGTCTTCCTAGTGGTTTTTAAAAGGTAATTGCTTATACATTAGGAGAAACGTGGGGGAGAATTTATAATTGGAAAAATCGAGAAAACACATGAAAACCGGCTGAATGACACCAATTAAATCGTATTAAAAGAAGTTATGTTTAGAGTAAAAGCAGAGCTATAAAGATAATTCTTCTTAATTAACTTTCAACATAATTCTCATAGAACATAGAAACTAGAAAATAGTCTCATAGAAACATTAACTAGAGAGTTTTTTAACATAATTCTCATGGAACATAGAAACTAGAAAATAGTCTCATAGAAACATTACTTATTATTACGTTAATAACACGTTAATAAAGTAATTTGTTTTAATAAAACCAGGCATTTTAAAATTATTTTTGAATTTCATTATCAACTCATTTGATTTCGAATTTAAATTCATACCGAGTAATGTTTCTACGAGACTATCTTGTAGTTTCTATGTTCTATGAGAATTAAGTTATAAGATAATTAAGAGGCATTATTCTTTATTACTTTGCTTTTACTCTAAACATAACTTCTTTTAATACGATAATTTAAGATGTAGAAACATTACTGGGCTTGAATTTACATTCGATATGAAGTCGAAATCAAATGAATTGATAATAGAATTTAAAGATAATTTTAAAATGCCTGGCTTTATTAAAACAAATGATTTTAGTTAACGTAATAATGAGTAATGTTTCTATGAGACTGTCTTCTAATTTCTGTGTTCTATGAAAACTAAGTTGTTAATTAAGAGATATTATATTTATAACTCTGCCATTAATATTGCAACATTTTTTAAAGAAATGAAATAAAATATATAGTCTAGTACTCAAAGAATTTTATATGAATTTTTTCGCCTGCAGAAAAAATAATTTCGTGAATTTTTAAAGTGGATAGTTCAGAAAGAAACTAATAAAAACTTTATTGTTCACTAAACTATGAAATATAATAATATTAAATCTATATCAATTAAATCCACTTTTTATATTAATAATAATATTATCATTTTATTTAAAAGTTTCATTAAAAAAAAAAAAAAAGAAGTTGAAATTTCAAATATTAAGATTTAAAACAAATCGTGATTCCTTTTGTGATATAAATTTGTAAAAAATAATTATTCTAACACATTATTTTTTTAATATCATAGATATTTTTACAATAAATATTATTTTTAATTATTAATTTTAAAAATTTCAACTATTATCTAATTTAATGTAAAAATATCAATAGTTAAATGTAAAAACTAATGTAACATTTTTAATAATTTAAGAACATTTTTAGAAAAACAGCCCTTAAAAAATTGTTAAAAATGAGATAAATTAAAAAAAAAAAAAAAATTATTTAACTTTAAAATTCTTCAATTATTTGTTTATCATAAACTAGTATACATTATTTATTTATTCATGGTACTAAATATTAGTTATTTATTTTCCAAATTTTTTAAAAATTATTTATTATTTATATATTATAAAAAGGTAATTTCAAATTGTCAAATTCCTTAACGTAATTCAAAAATGCTTTCTTGTAATATATTATTCTGCACGTTTAGTTAAGAATATATACAATTTGCATATATAATGTTAATATTACGTTATGTAATAATAAAAATTATTATCATTCATCTCGACAATGATAATTGAAAACTGAGAATCTAGTATTTCGCATTCATCTTGAAAATTCAATTTGTTATTATATATACATATAACCTAATATGTATGCTAATATTATGTTATATAATAATAAAAATTAGTATTGTTCATTTTGATGAGGATGATTGAAAATTGAGAATCTAGTATTTAACATTCATTTTGAAATTTCAATTTGTTATATATATATAATCTAATATGCATGTTAATATTACGCTATGTAATAATAAAAATTAGTATCGTTCATCTCAATAAGGATCATTGAAAATTGAGAATCCAATTTTTAGCATTCATTTTGAAAATCCAATTTGTTTTGGAAATTCAATTTATATATATAACTAAATATACATAACGTTATATTACGCTATATAATAATAAAAATTAGTATCGTTCATCTCGATGATGATCATTGAAAATTGAGAATCCAGTATTTTGCATTCATTTTGAAAATTCAATTTGTTATTATATATATAACCTAATATGCATGTTAATATTACGCTATGTAATAATAAAAATTAGTATCGTTCATCTCAATAAGTATCATTGAAAATTGAGAATCCAGTATTTAGCATTCATTTTGAAAATTCAATTTGTTATTATATATATATATATATAACCTAATATGTATGCTAATATTATGTTATATAATAATAAAAATTAGTATTGTTCATTTTGATGAGGATGATTGAAAATTGAGAATCTAGTATTTAACATTCATTTTGAAATTTCAATTTGTTATATATATATAATCTAATATGCATGTTAATATTACGTTCATATGTAATAATAAAAATTAATATCGTTCATCTCAATAAGAATCATTGAAAATTGAGAATCCAATTTTTAGCATTCATTTTGAAAATCCAATTTGTTTTTGAAATTCAATTTGTTTATATATATAACTAAATATACATAACGTTATATTACGCTATATAATAATAAAAATTAGTATCGTTCATCTCGATAATGATCATTGAAAATTGAGAATCCAGTATTTTGCATTCATTTTGAAAATTCAATTTGTTATTATATATATAACCTAATATGCATGTTAATATTACGCTATGTAATAATAAAAATTAGTATCGTTCATCTCAATAAGTATCATTGAAAATTGAGAATCCAGTATTTAGCATTCATTTTGAAAATCCAAATTGTTATTATATATTAACCTAACATACATAACGTTAATATTACTCTGTATAATAAAAAATTAGTATCATTCATCTCGATACTGATAATTGAAAATTGAGAATCCAGTATTTAGCATTCATTTTGAAAATTCAATTTGTTATTATATATATAACCTAATATACACAACGTCATAATACGCTATATATTAATAATAAAAATTAGCATTGTTCATCTCAATAAGGACAACTGAAAATTGAGAATTGAAAATTCAGTTTGATTTGGAAATTCAATTTATTATTATATATATAACATAACAGGCATTTTAATATTACGCTATATAATAATAAAAATTATTATCGTTCATCTCGATAAGGACAACTGAAAATTGAGAATCCAGTATTTAGCATTCATTTTGGAAAAGTTTTATTCCCGACTAATTTTTATAAGTATATATCGTCATTGAAGGTATCTTAAATTTGTAGTTTGAAAAGTTATAAAAGATTTTAAACAAAGATGAAGCATTTTCTACATTTATTTTATAAAATAGCTCAATTTATAATAGACGCCCAATAAAAAAATTTCATTTATTTCCGTCGTGCGATAACACTTTTCAAAGTAACAAACCAAGGTTAAATAATCTAAATAATAAATTATGAATATACAGGCAAGTATATATACTTGATGATTATATAGATTATTAATCATGTAACTGAAAAATAAATTAGAGATAATTAAATTAGATATGTAAAAAAAGATGCTTCAAATGATAAATAGGAAAAGAATTTAAATAAAGAGAAACCCATATATATAACAGAAAAAATGTATGTTTATCAAATTTTTTTCTCCGAAAATTATAATCGATTTCCTTTATAGTTATAGTAAAACATATGTTATTTCTAAATTTTATTTTTAAGTTATTAATATTAGACGAATAGAATATCGGTATTTTTGACGATTATGTTCCAACTTTTATATGTGTTAATACTGAAATTTCAAGCATTTGCCTGTAATATAACTTATATATACACTAATGATGTAATTAGGTTCGAATTACAACGCTATGCTTCTCAACACGCTAAATATTTTAATCATAGGCACATAAAAAAAAAAAAAAAGATTTTCTTATTTTTTTTGTTGAGTAAAAGAATATTCACTAAAGCAATTAATAATATTACTAAATATGTAGGAAAAATGCTTACTTTGAGTAATAACCATCTGTCAACAATTGAATTGAAATTAGAATTTTTAAAAGAACGTCTTAATAGCACGACCATCCATTGCAGTTATTTTAATTAAAATTTTTTTACATTACATTTTACAAAAATAATTTTTTAAATACATTTGAGCACAGGAATTTCTAAAATAAATTATGCATTGTTGTACAGCTGAAAAATTAATTTTCTAAAATAAATCCGACTACTCTTTATAGAAAATGGGGGGAAAAATATGTATTGTTCCTCCTAATATTACCCCGATCAATCTACACCCTTCTGTCTGCAGACATAACGATCGAAGATGAATCAGGGAAAGGTAAAAAAAATAATAATAATAAAATAAAATAAAAAATCATAATGGCCCCTCACATCACGCAATCTTGTCTAACAACACATCACAAGAGTTGGGCCAACTTGATTACCAACTCTGCACCTAAAAGTTTCGAAAAACGCCGCGACCCATTCAACGAAAGCCTGACAGCAATCTCACTGGTCGGCCTCGGATGAAGGCGGAGCTACAGATGTGTCCATCACCGGGTCTCTCAACATCAATGGGCGGAGAATCACTCTCGCTCAGGGAAACCGCCTACCTTGTAGAGTTAGGGCGGAGCTGAATGATTGCGCGCGTGTCGTTGCCTGGTCAGCAGAGAGTATTTGTTTGCCGTAAGAACTGGACTTAGAGGCTTCAGGCTGCCTGTAATCTTGCGATTCAGGATTTCCGTAACGTGATTTGACACCCCCCCCCTCTTCTTCGTGTTCTCCCTTCCTGGGTCTAGGGCAAAACCGCAAAGATCGTATTTTAGGCCTAGTCTATTAATGTTGACGGCCATAGACAGTTGCTATTTACAGTGACTTGTACAGCATCGCTCGTATTGAAGTTTGTTGCGCCATGTGTTCTGCGGTGATTGTTGCTAGCGTCATTTTGCGTAAACCCGCGACAGAAGGAATGAAAATTTGACTATAAAGTTGGTGAATACTCTTAAAGGACTGTTAGATAAAAGAGTATGTCGTACGCCCAGTTTGGATACGCAGCATTTCCGCCTACAACTCAGGTACGTCTGATTTTTTTACTATTCATCTTTTAACCTTATTTCTAACATTCTTGACATCATTCTAACATTGAAAAATTGTCTGTGTTATTTAATCAGTTAACTTTGTAGTTGCATTATAAATGCAATTATTTTTTTAAATACAATTAATCTTATAAAAAATTAAGTCATATATTTTTCCACACTAATATAACACATATTTTATGTATTTTTCCGTATATGCATGCTTATTATAAATTCTTGTTGTTAATTATAGGGACATTAAGTTATACTTCATCTCAAAAGTTATTTATTTATTTATTTAATATTTTAAGCTTGGGTATTTTATTTCTAAATAAGTATTGTCTTGCTATTTTTTCTACATTTTTAGGACATTAAAATTCTAAGTTGTTAATCAAATACTAAACTAAATAAAATCGGTATGATTTCGGTAATAATAATAGTAACAGATTATTTTGTTTAGCAGAAACTAATTTAGGCAAAGAATAGCTATATAATCACTATGCAGAATTAAAATGAATTTGTTAATTTCAATACTAAATTATATATATATATTTGGGAATAGGGTGGTGTATGATATACAAAAAATATTACGAATATACATTTTTTTAATTAAATGCAGAAAGGAAATGTGTTATTTAAATTAATTTTTAAAAAAATCACTTTGATTGATGAATAATGATTTAAAATTAATTTTAAATTATTCAATTGCCATTATTAAGTTTGCTTATAATTATTTGAACAAAAATAAAACCTTTAGAAGTAATCTATTGCCTTTCTTAGATATTGAAATGAATTTAAAGTATGATAATTTGTAAATATAATAACAGTCTTGATAGTAATAGTTTAATTTCTTTTTCGTAATAAATGTATATTTATAATATCAGAAAATAAATAGTGTTAATACTATTTGGGAAAATAATAAGAGATAAAATAATTTGAGATGGTTGGTAAAATGTTTTCAGTAGTTAAGTTTTTCAAATTAATTGATCTCCCTTAATAATTTAATTCTCTATTAACAGGATTTAATTATGTATATTATTATTATTTTTTTATCAAGTACTTTCATACTTGCATTCAGTTTTGGCTATTATGAAGGTGAAGAAATTTTTTTTTTAAATGTCATTATGTATTTTCAAAAAAGTTATCCTTTCATAAAACGAATAGATGTGTTTTTTTTTACTAAAATTTGTATTTTAAATTTAATGTTTATATTTTAAACAATATATTAAATTCAATGAGTTTATCCAAATATGCATGACATCGTTAATATTTCTACTATTTATAACATAATTTCAACCACTTGAAAGGCTCATAAAATAAATATTATTATTGCAATGCAACTTTTGTTTTGTTTCTTCAGAAGATTTGTTACATTAATAAATTTATTTTACACACAAAAATAAAGTACAAATATATATTTTGCAATGAAATTAATTTCTATCTAGTTCATGCTCATGTATGAATTTTAACGTTGTGTTATATTAAGAGGATAATTCAATCATTATTAAATTAAAAGATTAAATAATATTGTTTTAAAATAAAATAAATACTACTTGAAAAATATCATTTCAGATATAACCCATCTTTAAATGCATTTTTTAAAATCTTTTTGGCTTGTGAATTTATTTATAATATTTTCAAAACTAAGTACATTATTAATTACTTATAATAAACATTTTATAATATTAGTAGAAAATCGGGCTTCATTGAAAATTAATACTATTTTTTTATTATTATTATAAAAATTTCTGATTGAAAAGCATTTAAGAAATTTACAGACGAATTAAATTTAAATTGAATGCTTTGTATTTGAAATTGATGTTATTCAATATTTGGAATAAATATCAGAAACTGGAAAAAGGAATGAATAATTTTCAGCTTAAGTATTAATTTTTTCAAAAGTAGATTTCATACTAAAAAATATTTGAAGATAGTTGTAATTTTTAATTAATAATCATACATTTAAAATTTGTGGGCATAATAATTACTCAATTTAAGAATTACCGAATCCTTCTACTTAATTTTAATACTCATCATTGAAACATATTGGTAAACATGTAAAAGATTTGCAATCATATATATTTACTCATCATTAATATATAGATTCCTCTCGGTATGGGATAATAGATGTAATAACAATAGATGCTTATATTAGCATCGAAATATATGATCGAATCAATCTTACTGTATTACAGTATGAGGTAACCTGTTTTTCTAACTCATCATTTTTTTTTTTTTTTTTTATTAGATAGCCTATTTCAACAATAATGCTAGTTATGTCCTAAAAAATTAAAAAGAAGAATTTATTCAAATTTTAACTTAGTAATATTTAACTAGTTTTATCTCATTGTTTGACATTTTGGTGGATATTTTTCATAAATAAATTTATAGAATTTGTGTCACGAAACTGAAAGTTTTATTATGAGTTGTAATGAATGAGTTACGATTGAATGCTGTCTAATATGTCAAATTATAGCGCATGTAGCTAAATATTTAATTCGTTAAAAATGATTGATAGCAGTTACATATTCAAATTTACTTTATAATGGAAATTTATCAAAACCATATACTGGATTGGCACTTTTCGTTTGACGTTCAATAAGCGAAAAGAAAAAGACTGGGTAAACAGATCCCCAAAATTAGCATCGAAAGTAACTCCACTATACTCGAATCTGACATCCGCTTTTGCACTTTAAAAAAAAAACTAAAAAGTCAGCGATAATAATAATAATAAAAAAAAAAAAAAAAAAAAGGGGAGTTACCAAATAAAAAAAGTCTTTGTTGCGTCAAATTTGATTGCAAGAAGAAAGGGAACCTAGGGACAACAAAGTAACAGAAGAATTAAATAATAAAAAAAAAGGGACACCACGCTTTTCAATGGCAGCACAACAGTAGCAGCAAGTCCTCTTTCAAGGGGGACAGAATTCACTTTTCCCATTTTCGGAGTATAAAAGGGGATGAATTAGCGATAAATGGAATAGGGGAGGGGGGGGGAGCACCGTTGGAAGAATGGGGGACAGCAGGCTGAAAGCGATAGAGGGGGGAAAGAAATAGAAAGGCGGTGTGAAAAGTCATTACGGTGTCAGCGGTGTCGGTTTTTGCTCTTTAGGGGGTTAACTTATTTGCCCACCCTCCCCCTCCCTCCTCTACCCTCTCCGGATTCATCCGAGGTGATATTTTGCGGATGGGGAAGCTTCTGACAAGACTCGACATTCTGTTTTACCACAGATAGCTATCTTTTGCTAATCCATCTGATAGATCTTGTCTGGAGAATTATGGAAAATACGGTGGCGTATAAAGTTCAGTTGGTTTGTCGAGTTGCTGCGATCGGTAACGAACATAAAAGTATCGTAACATGGGGTGGAAGGTGTTTATTAGGAAGATAATTTTTTAAATAGCGATATACGTAAATTATTTTTAAATGATTTAATTGCAAGAGGACAATCAGTATTTCAATAAAAATATAAAACACGCTTGAACGGAATGTCCAGCTGACAAGATTTGACATTCTGTTTTATGGCTGTGCTCGGCAACGAATGCAAAAGTTTCGTAACATGGGGTGGAAGGTGTTTATTAAGAAGATAATTTTCTAAAAAGTGATATAAGCAAATTATTTTTAAATGAGTTAATTGCAAGAAGACAATTAATATTTCAATAAGCATACAAAATAAGCTTGAACAGAATACCCAGCTGACAAGTCTTGGCATTCTGTTTTACCGCTGCGTTCGTCGCCGACGTAAAAGTTTCTTAACATGGGGTAGAGGGGATTTAATAGAAAGATAATTTTTAAAAACGTGATAATTATTTTTTACAAGACAATCAGAATTTCAATAAGCATACAAAATAAGCTTGAACAGAATGTCTAAATCACAAAACTTGACATTATGTTTTATCGCTGTGCTCGGCGACGAACATAAAAGTTTCGGAACATATGGTGGAGGGATTTTAATAGAAAAATGATTATTTAGAATATAGAAATAACATAATAATAGAAAAATGATATTATTTATAAATAATTTAATTAGAAAACTGAAAAATTAGAACACAATTTATCTTTCAATAAGTATATGAAATATGCTTGAACAGAATGTCCTGCCGACAAGATTTGACATTCTGTTTTACCATAACACTGCGCTCGGCGACGAACGTAAAAGTTTCGGAACATGAGGTTTAATAGAAAGATATTTTTTTAAAAAGTGATGCATTATTTTAAAATAATTTAATTGTAAAACTAAAAAAGAGTACAATTAATATTTCAATAAGCATTTAAACTATGCTTGAACAGAATGTCCAACTATCATTCTGCTCCATCCATTTTATAGAAGCTTTTGTTCTGTTTGCGAGGATAAATATGAATAAACGATAGAGTATTAAACTCTGCTCATTTGCCTAGTTGTCTTGTTCGGAAATAAACATAAGATTTTTGTAACAGAAATGTGATTAGATAATAGAAAGATGGATTTTCGAAAAGCAGTAAAAACAATTCTTCATTAATATAGTGGCACATATAGAAAATTCGCTCATAACTAATATTTCAGTATGCTTACACAATATAGTAAAATGAACGTCAAACTGACTTTTGTTGAATTATTAGTCAGTTAGCACAATAAATTGTGGAAAATACTCTAGTGTATAATATTCGATTCATCTTTGTTGTTGTTGATTCCGGAAAGAACACCACAGCTATTTTACACGTTGTTCTATCAGTAAAGTAGATATTTATGAGTGAATTTTATTCAGTTTTATTTTAAAGATTTACGAAAGAACTATAATAAATTTAAATTCAAAAATTGATTAGGAACTAATGTTGATGCAATAATTAATTAGAGAAAATTTATTACAAAAATTCTCTCGTTTATTTTTATGGTAAAAACTGAAATCGGTTTTTTGCATTTTTTAATGAAGACAAAATGAGTTTTCTTTTTATTATTTGTAAAATATTTCTTATGATTATAAGCAAAAACAGGTGATTTTGTTGTAAACACGCCTATAGTTGAATATTTTTTATGAATGGGATTTCGATACTGTATGCTAATTTCGTGTAATATTAAAAAAGGAAATTGATTAAATACAATAAATTTGAATTTAAAAAAGAGAGAAAAATTTTTGCAGCAAACATATATTTTAAAAAAATAACGAAGTTTGTACTAATTCATTTCTCACATATTCAATTCTATTTAACTTGCAATTTTATATGCATGCATTTGGGATATATTCATGTTCAATGATTTTATCATGATTTATTTAACAAAATATTTTTAATATTTTTCAGATATACAAATTTCACTACTCGTAATTTCCAACATGATTCGACGTTTTATACCATCTTTATTATAATAACGAAATTTGCAACTATTCATTTTTCACAAATTCAATTCTGTTTAACTAGTAATTGTATATATATATGCGTATGGGAGATACTCCATGTTCAATGATTTTATCATGATTTATTTAACAAAATATTTTTAATATTCTTCAGATATACAAACTTCCCTACTCATAATTTCTAACATGATTCGACATTTTTTACCATCTTTATTTTATAGTTGTATAAACTAAAACTAAACTTTAAATATAGTCGTATAAATTAAACTTTATTTTATAGTTGCTTTGGAGAAAATAAATTGATATTTAAATTTAATTTTCAAAAATTTTTAATTAGTGAAATTATTTATGAATTTTATTTCAGAATTTAGTATATTGGGTCTATGAAGTGGAATTTTCATTTTATTTTCATGTCAATCAGTTAAGAATTTTCTACATAAATAGATTAGAATAAACAAGACGATAATTATGCACAAAAAATGTGTACAACGTATGCTAACTGCATGTTTTTCATATCTAAATGTTAGCATAACATATATAATAAAAAAAAAAGTAACTTTTTAAATTAAATTGTTTCTGTAATATTGATTTATCTTATTCCAATATAACAATACATTAAAAATTATTTGTATGAAAAAAAAAAAAAGTAAAGATACGTTATACTGTAGGATAATTACTTTTATACTAATGATAAAACTTTATGATAATTAAGAAAAAGATTTATAGTGAGACTAAAATGTATCTGATAGTAACTGATTAATAGTGAGTTATGTGGAAAGTTTTTATGTAAAAGACAAAGTTAGTACAATAGTTAAAGTGTTTTAAATCTATGCTGTAACTAAAAAAAATTGTATAAATATTTCAGTTCAAAAATTACTTAATACAATATAAAAACTGAGAACACAGGTTTTAAACTCAATTTTTGTATTTTAACTATTATTAAATACTTTATTACCTTTTCAAAATTTTATTTAATAAAGCAAAAAAGTTTTAGTTTATTTATAAGGAAATTATGAAAATTTTTATGGCAAAATTTAGTATTATTATTTAGTTCATAAAAACTTTTATGGTTTTTAAAATGAATATAGCAACTTCAAATTATATTTGCGTCAACTATATTTTGCTTAGAAATTTGCCGTTTAGTGTATTCTCACTAAGATTTAAATTCTGATACATGACAATAATGATCTAATTCCACTTAACTCCTACTGAAATGCTTTATTACCAAAACAGCTGTAAAGATGTAATATAAATATTATTATAAGTCATTCTTCTGAGATTTGCTGATCTAAGATTTATGTTCTTGAAAATGACTGATTTAATATTTTCGCGATGTAGTAGCAAATTTTTTGCATTATCACGTCTAATCGTCCTTGACTTTCCTATTTATTCTTTTATTTGAAACAATGTTATTTACTTATAATGCTACTTGTAATAACAATATAATGAAAAAAGATATAACAAAAAAAAAAATTATTGAAATTTTTTTTAAAGTAATGTTAGAAATTTTTAAGGAATTACTTTTTAATTGAGAATTATATAAATTTAATTATCTTATATTTGCAATAAACTAAAGAAACAAGAATAATTATAAAATTATTCTTTTCAGTTAATTTTTTGCTTATATAAAAGGAATAATTATAAAATAATTTTTTTCATATAAGCAAATAAAGATAATAATATAAGCAATAAAATAATCTTATAAAAGCAAATAATTGTTCTAATTATGAAGTTGTGGGTATTGTATACTTCTGAGTTTCTGTTTTTTTTTTTTTTTTAAAGCATTTTTATTTAAAATCCTATTAAGATTTTATTCAGTAGTTTATTATTCATAACAGATAGTTTATTATTCATAACATAGAAATAATTTTTCCCTTGATTATTATTTATATAACTGCAAATAAAGAATAATAAAGCATATAAATTAGTTAATAATGATGCATGATTATAATAATAAAACACGGTTATAATAATAAAGCAATTAGTTAATAATAAAGCCTGGTTATTATAATAAAGCACGGTTATAATAATAAAGCAATTAGCTAATAATAAAACATGTTTATAATAATAAAGCAATTAGCTAATAATAAAACATGTTTATAATAATAAAGCAATTACCTAAAATAAAGCATGATTATAATTGTACTTACTACTATATTAAAAATCTTAAAAGGTGCCCTTTTTAAAAAGGGCAAAAAAATAAACTATATAATAGCAAAGATTTATACCTAAGAAATAAGATAAACCAAAGTGTTTCGAGAAAAATATTAAGCTACATGTTAAATAATTATTCTAATATTTAAACAGAATAAAAATTGTATTTTTTAATAATATTTGTGTACATCAAAAAATGCAATTAAATTTAAATTTAGACTTAACTGAAAAAGTTATTTAATTTAATAATTTATATAAAGAACGATTTTTCTTATGCAATTCAAAGTTAATCGTGTTGTTTATTGAAGTTCTGTAAATGTATGCTATTTTTTATTCTGTTGAGTAATGATGATAAGTTAAAATCATTGATGACGATGAAATAATTTCTAGTAAAAATTTAAACTACAATTAGTTTCTTTTAAAAATTGAAACAAAAGAATTATTTTAAAATTTAAATAAAAGTGACAATAAAATTCTCAAATACATAGCTTCAAATTGTAAACAGTGACAGATTAAAAACTGAGTCATAGAATTAAATTGAAAAGTATGTCGTAGTTTCAGACTTCGATTATTAGACCGATAATTTTAAATATTTCCTTCAACTCTGTATTCAGATTCGTAAATAAATATACAAAATGTATTTATTATTTTTCCTTACTATGAAAAATTAGCTAATTTGCTTGTCAAATTATCGACGAAAGATTAAAACTTGAATATCTCTTATCTAGCTAATCATGTGATGTCAGATGAAATATAACTCTTCAAACAATAATCCTCATTGTTAACAAAGGATTAAAATGATGATGTAATAATGATTAAATGGTGATTCATTCTGTTTGATTTAAGCGGAAAAATTAGATAAGATTAATTTGAATGAAGAATTGCGCTTTTAACTGGTCAAGCATAAACCTGCTTATCTCTTTATAAAAAAGCAGTTTTATCCAAGCATAAAACTGCTTGTTCTTACTCACATGGGAACATCGTATAGATTTGAAATTCTTTTCCACACATTCATTCTTTTAATTTCCATTCTTCCTCACAAAAATTATTTTTATAAAACTTTTTAGACAAGGAATATTTTTAATCAGAATATCTATTAGGGTTTTTCTAGTTCTTAATTTTTAAAATATTATGGATCATAATTTGAAATATGATAATTATATTATGAATATCTCCTTATAAAAAGGCAGTTTTATCCAAGCATAAATCTGTTTGTTGTAACTCACATGAGAACATTGCATAAAACATAGATTTCAAATACTATTTCCAACATTCATTCTTTTCATTTCCATTTCTTTTCATGAAAATTCCTTTTATAAAACTTTTTAAACGAGGAATAGTTTTATTAGGGTTTTTCTAGTTCTTAATTTTTAAAATATTATCGATCATAATTTGAAATGAATATAATGAATATGTCCTTATAAAAAGGCAGTTTTGTCCAAGCATAAAACTGCTTGTTCTTTCTCACATGGGAACATTGTATGGATTTCAAATTCTTTTCTTCATATTCATTCTTTTCATGTACATTCTTTTTCATAAAATTCCTTTTATAAAACTTTTTAGACAAGTCAGTTTTAATCTAAATATCTATTAGGGTTTTACTAGTTTTTAATTTTTAAAATATTATCTATCTTATTTTGAAATGAATATAATGAATATCTCCTTATAAAAAGGCAGTTTTATTCAAGCATAAAACTGCTTGTTCTTATTCACACGATTTCTGTGTATATTGTATGGATTTCAAATTCTTTTCTTCACATTCAATTTTTTAATTTCCATTCTTTTTCATAAAAATTCCTTTTATAAAACTTTTTTTAGACAAGGAATAGTTATGAACAAGAATTGAAAAGAAAAGAATTTTAAAACTAACATAAAACAGCTTAACTCCATATAAAAAGACAGTTTTATTCAAGCATAAAACTGTTTGTTCTTACTCACACGAGAACATTGTATGGATTTCAAATTCTTTTCTCCACATTCAATTTTTTCATTTTCTTTATTTTTCATAAAAATTCCTTTTATAAAACTTTTTAGACGAGGAAGAATTTTAATCTGAATATCTATTGGGGCTTTTTCTTAATTTTTAAAATATTATTGATCATAATTTGAGATGAATATAGTGATTATCTACTTATAAAAATGCAGTTTTATCCAATCATAAAACTGCTTGCTCTTACTCACATGGGAACATTGTATAGATTTTAAATTATTTTTTTCACGTTCATTCTTTTCAATTCCATTCTTGTTCACTAAAATTCTTTTTATAAAACTTTTCAAACAAGGAATAGTTTTAATTTGATTATCTATTAGGATTTTACTAGTTCTTAATTTTTAAAATAGTATCTCTCATAATTTGAAACGAATTTTAACTAATTCAAAATTGAAAAAGGTTTCAAATATCTACAGCTACATTTCTGATTTTATGTTAGAATAGCCAATTTTATTTTAATGCATTTTGCTTACGAATGCATACAAACTATCATTTAATAACACTCATGTAAATGAACAATACGAGAGTTTATTCATCGTAAAACAAAGCATGATTCATTTATGAAATATGATTATGATTCGATTTGATTTGATTAACAAATAAACAAAAATACAAATTTTTGTTTATGAATGCACACAAACTATCATTTAACAACATGCAAATTAAAAATACGAGAATTTAGCTATCGTAAAATGAATTTTGATTCAATTCTGAAATATGATTATGATTCGAAATTAAAAAATATACAAACTTTTTATTTTTATATTTTTTTTTTTGCTATTCGAAGACAAATTTCCGACTTAGCTTATTTAAAAATTTTCATATTTTGTTTTAAAATGAATAGAAATGAAAATTGTTTATTTACACCGATTGTGTTTAAGTAATAGTTCGTATAGACTCGTAAGCAAAACATTAAATGGACAATTCTAAGATGTATTCATGTGAAAATTTATGTTCCTGTTTTTTAGTTTTAAGTTTTATTGTAGAAAACGTTTACAAGAAGACATAACTTATTATTCTTAATAATAAAGGTAAAACATGATATTTTAAAGTTATTAAATATATTTAAAAAATAATCTTTCCTTTTTATTTATTGTTCTTTTCTTTTGCACGTCAATCTAAAAATAACTTAAAAGTTTCTATGATTCTTTAAGTTATTTTTAAATTTTCGAGATGATATATGTCCTATTTTAGTAATTTCCCCTGGTGTAATGGTAACGTTAGTTTTATAAACAATACCCTTTCTAAAACAATTATTATTTGTTATTATTAGCATTTATTGAAATTTTATTATAATTATTATTATTTATTTATTTATTGGTTGCTTAGAGTTTAGTTTTTATATATTTTACTTCTGAAACAAAGAGATATATTCAATATTTTGACTACCAAATATATTTTGTTGAAAAAGTTTTAATCGCTGTTACAGTAATAAAAAAAAAATTGAAAAACATTTCTTTTTTTTTTTTTTTTGGAATTAAAAAGACTGCTAATAATTTTTTAACTAATTACTTACTTCTTTTATTTAATTTCTTTGAACTAATTTAGCATAAAAATATATTTTCTTGTTATTTGTAACATTGGAAATTTTGGATTTTCTAAACAAACAAAAACCACGTGACAGAGAAGAAGAGCAAATTTTTTATTTCTGGTCTGATCTTTAATTTCCCAATTTTTATGCATCACAATAAGAATGAAATTATGTATAAAGTTTAGTTTTGCAAAACATCTTTAAAAAAACTTTAAATAAATATAAAATAAGCTTGATCAGTTCGAAACATTTACCCAACATAGTTTAAAATGTCTGTTATTGAAGAATTCTCCAGTCCATATTAAATAAAATAAATTAATTAATAAAAAATTACTTACAAGAACTAATAAATTATCTCTTTTACACATTATTGTGACATTACGTAAATTAAAGATAACCACTGAATATTTATTACGTTAATTAAATATATTTCTTATGGATAATTTCAAAAACGTGAAAATGTATAAAGATATAATGAACAAATGTCTTGTCAACAAATAATTTTTCGTTGACAAGTCGTAATTTATTAAACCTTTATAAGGGTTCAAGAATTATTTGACCCATTACAGAATTAGGTAAAAAACAATTGGAAGAGATTGAAATAAAATGTCATTACTATCATATAATGTAATTTAAAAGTTAATACATTCCGATGTGTGATTCCTTGGTTTCTTGTAATACGTCTAAGATATATTCGATTTCATGCCATGTATTGGTAAGCATTAAGTCATGGAATTAATAGGTGCTATGATATACGGCTTTCGTTTGGTACATTAGTACATGGAGTTTGATAGACAATCTTCGCATACATCAAAAAGTCAAGTGATATTAATCTGGAGTATTCCCTTAGAATTTCACATTCATATGCAGGCGATACAAAGGAATCTATGATCTCTTTGACTACGGAAAACATAATGGCCTCATGTCAAAATATATTTTTTTGTAGTGCCATCATAAACCATCAGGTATTTTGTTTAATGTCTTTTACCTTTTTTTTACATAATTAATATTTAATATGACTATTAATCCTCTAGACTTTGTACGTTACTTACTTATCTAACTTTCTGTTCTTAAGAGCTAAATGCAGCAATAAATAATTCATGTAATAGCTAATTATAATAGCATTTTTTTTTTACAAAATTTCGTTTTTGCTTGAAGATTATAAGATAGGGAACAGGATTGAAAAAAAAAAATTCTTACACGTCTACAAATCTACAATTTATTTATTTTTGAAATGTATCTAAACTTTTTATATTTAATGGTAATGTTATACGTGCTTTATATTTCATTGATATTTAAATTTATCTGTTTATATTTGTATATTTGTCAATTATTTTTGCACCTTTCGTCAATTTTTTCTCAGTCTTAAGAAACTAAACCTGAATTGGAAAATCTATTTAATTTTTTTTAACGGTAAAAGTAATGTTTCACGACTTAGTAACTCCGTAAAGTATTCAATTAGTTAAAAACTGGGGATTAGGAAAAGAAGTTCACAATAAAGTTAATGTGGTATCTTTAATTAAGAACAAAGATAACTGTGATTTGAGCAAGCACTTCACTTGAACATTATTTTCCGTTATTTTTGCAAACTATCTCTTCCATGTTGCAGTGTTATTCTCTCTTTTCTAGGGCAAACATTTATTGTACATACACTTTAAGATGTCCTTGTTCACTAACAAGCCGTTAACAGTAATAAGGACAACGCTAAATCCAAGTATTATTCCTCTCATCCCCATCTCCGCTAAATCACCTTTTGCTAAAGAGTGTGTACTCCCAGCTCATTACTTATTGCATTATGCCCATGCTGGGGAAATCACCGACCCCAGGAATTGAAACCGCTGTCAAACAACCACTTTCCCGCAGTTTCAATCATTATTAACCTCTCCCCTTACAGGAAAACAAACGTGGTCAGACAGCAAAAACCGGTTAGTTCTTACACGGCCAATAAATATAAGCTTGCACAATATAAATATAGTGCACATAGACGGCACATACGTCCATATAGTTGGCATCCACGTTAGATTTTGGGCTGGAATCTACAGGCTGGTTGACCACAGGGTGCTGGGAATCAACACACACTCACTTGTCGGGGCCCAACGGGGGCCCGGGCAAGAAATCGATTTCCAAAACACACAAGTCACAGGGTGAGCCACAGGAGGGGCAGCATCCGGGCTGCTCTGCCAAAGAGCTGGGTGTAGAACAAGTTCATTTGCCACCTGCCCGGTAACGAAATGAAGGTAGTGTCTTTATGAGGCAGTTAGTTAGTATGGTTTGTCCATAAATTCTGAGGGAATCCGCTACTGTGAATAAATTTGATACTATTTTGCCAGCGATGAAGTGGGAAAGATTTACGTCGATTTGCTGTTTTCAATTCAAGAATACAATTCTTACAGATTTGTGGAATTCAAAAATTTTATACGGAGATATAGTAAATAAATGTAGTTTCGTTGGCGGCAATATGGCAGTGACAAAAATTCTCGTTTTAGGAAAAAATGAATTAGCTAATGTTATTGAATTTTGGGGGGAAAAATACTTTAGATATTTTCAATTAATAATAATGAGATGAATTTAAGTTCTTGGTATTTAATTTTAGTAAATTATATATGTAAAATTATAATTTTTAGCATTTGCAAAGGATGAAACAGGCCTTTTTTAATTCATAATGATTAGAAATATGAATATTTTTACTTTAGTACCTTCAAATTAAATTTACACTATTTCACCAACGATGAAGTAGGAAAGATTTACGTCTATTTGCTATTACTTGTTTTAAATTCAAGAATATATTTCTTACAAATTTGTGGAAATTCAAGAATTTTATACTGAGATATAGTAGATAAATATAGCTTCGTTGGCTGCAATATGGCAGTAACAAAAATTCTTGTTTTAGGGGAAATTTTTTTTTTTTTTTTTTTTTTAAAGTTAATTTGCTAAGTTTATTGAATTTTAGGGAATAAAGTACTTGAGATATTTTCCAATGATGAAAAATAGAGGAATCCGAGTTTTCGGTATTTAATTTGATTGGTTTATCGCTCTACGGATATTTTGAGCACACTTTGGGTTAATTAGACGGGGATCTACAGTTTAACGTGGATTCAGAACCACTTTCATACTACCGCTAGGATTCGAACACGAAGCCGGTGGTACTAAAATCGAGAGCGCTAGCCAATTAGCCATCAGGTTGCAGGCATTTAATTTGAATAAAATATATGTGTAAAATTATAATTTTTAGCGTTTGTAACGGATAAAACAGGCTTTTTTTTCATAATGATTAGAAGTATGAATATTTCTAATTTCATGTCTTGAAGTTGATGATACATTAATTTTATTTATATTTTTAATTTTTTTTCGTAAATTATATTTTGTTATTTTTAATTAACTTTTTAATAGTATGCCAAAATCAGTTTGTATTAATTACATATATATTGAATCATTCAAAATAAAATTATTATTATTTGAAACCATTTAACTATTGATCATGAAACTTCAAAAATAAATTCATTGTAAAGTTATTCAGTATTTATTGAGATTTATTCCCTGTATGTTTCTGTTTTCTTCAGTTAGTTTGATTTCATATCGTTGATTTCATATTCTTGAAAAATGTAAAATACACTTTTCTTGCAAAATATTTGAGTAAAATAAAATTAATTGTATAAATATAGCTAGTTTAATTTATTATTATAAATAGTTTAATTTATTAATATAACTAATATAACGTTTAACTTAGTAACATTTAATTTAACTAGTTTTTATTAATAAAACAAACTTTATTTCTTAGCTTTATTTTAATCTATTTTGTTCTTTGTTTCATCCTTTGTAGTTCATTTTAAAAATTAATTCACGCATAAAACATGGAAACTAACAAAACAAAAATATATTTGTTACGCTTTATTAAATGCATTTTATTTTTCTTAATTAACTTTTACTTACCATAAAGCAATTTCATAATAGTAAAAATTATTAATTATTACATCAAGGTGAATTTGGTGGAATTTTTGTACACTCTCTTTAAATAATAAAAAAATTTTATTTACGTATACCCATGTTTTAAAGTCAGTAATAATAAAAGCCAAAAATTTTTGATTACGATGTGATTGCCAAGATATTTGATGGAAAAAAAAAAAAACTATGTAAAAGAAAAATTGAAATATATTTTTTGTGAGAATTGTTCAACACCATCTTTCTTAAAATAATAGAACAAAATTATGATAGTTTTTTATGAATACTTTGTCATTTTGACAATTTACGCAGGAAAATAAAATTTTTCATTACGTCAAAGATTTAACGTAAGCAAGTGACATAATTAGGGAAAAAAAATGAATTTCTAATATGTGAAAATCGTTTTAAAAAGTGAAAGAAAAGCATAACATTTTTCTCACTGTTAATTAAGTTACTTGAAGAATAATTATAAGTGAGTTTTTTAAAAATATAATTGAGGTGAAAAAATAAGGCAAATTGAGAAAGCTATCATTTGTTAGTTTTATCTTTGTAAATCGAACTATTTATAGCGTAAAAGTATAGTTGAAATTTGTTTCATCTTTAATTTATTAGCTTAATAAATCCCTAATTTTAAAGTTTTATCTTATTTATATTCCAATAGTTATAGCTCATCGTATTGTAAAATATATATATATATATATATATTTTAATATTGAAATGTGATTATCTGTAACATTAAATCATAAGATATATTAATGAAAAGTTATGCGAGTTTAAAATTGAATAAAAATTTTAATAATAATAAATAAATTTAAAATAGGTAAATATTTTTTTTTATGTATGATCATACTATTATAAATTTTAAAGAAATAGATGCAATAGTTAAGAACTATTAAGTGTAATACTCTACTGATTCAAGTTCATTGTGATTTATATTAATGTCAGTAGCAGATACTGAAATACATATAAAAAATTAAACATATAAACTTTTTTTTTTTTTTTTTTTTTTTACATTTTCAAATTGAGCTATTATTTTTTTATATGATTAAAAAAGCTTTAAAAGAGTAAAGGTTTAAATAATAAGTAAAGAGTAAAGATTTAAATAATAATAAATACAGATAAAATAGGCAAATATTTTTTTATTTATGATCATGCAATTAGAATTTAAAAAAAAAATAGGTGCGATAAAGTTCTAACGAACACCATTCATTCAAGTTCATTATTATTTATATTAATGCCAGTAGTCTCATGTACTAAAGTTTTGAGTAGAATTTAAAAAGCCTCAATACATTACATATTATAAAATAACTTTATACATTAAATAAAATACAGAAATAATAATAATAATCAATAAATAATATAAAAAATAATAAAGGAAATCAGATTATAAAGAATTCTTCATTTAAAACATTCTTTTCATTCAAATTTCATTTTTTTCCCCTTAATTTTCTACTAATTTAGCATAAATTTTCTCAAGTATTACGATGTTGGCAAACAGATGAGTTCTGTCAAGATCTCAGAGAGAAAATCAAATCATAGAGAATAATTTTTCTCTTTAGCAGCAAAACTAACAGCCATTTCTTATACTTGTATTTTCCACCGCTGACAAATAGATTCGTGTCATCTTTCCCGGAAAAACATTTCTGATTCACACTCCACTGAATACTTCTGCGAAATAAGTCATTTTTCAAGAAATATTCGGAATATCGCGAAAAGCCAAAGAGTTCTGCGAACAAAACGCAAAAATAGTTCTGTCCGACATGTTGTTGACAAGATGTTGCAAAGAGAAGACCGGCTTTTTCTGCTGCCGACGGGGTTCAATGTTTGGAAGCGTTCCATATTTTGCTTTTAAATTTGATTTACTTCTTTGCAATGTTTGTGTTTAGATTACTTCTTTCGTGACACTTAAGGGATGTCTTGTATGAGTTGTAATGGTTTTTCGTAATTGGCTCTCAAATTATTTTTTAAATAGTTTCTACTAGTTTTTGTAAAATTTAGATATATTACTTTTTAAGTTATTAGACTTTTTTAAAAATTCGTTCTAATAAAGTTCATTTGAATTAATGGAAATGTTTTATCTCTGTGTTTCATTTATTGGAGTATAAACAAAAAAATTCAAATTTAATGAAATGTATCTGAAGTTTATGTATCTTTGTAAAATGTATCATTTTTAAAATTTAATATGTATTCATTTTTAATAATCGAAGAATTTTATTTTGTATAGAATTCGTGGATATGAATAATTTTATTTCTCTGAGACAAAAATTAAAATTCCATTATAGCCTATTTATATAACAGGACATATTCTAATAGCAAGGCAAACTATATTGTATTTTCAAAAACAATAGAATAATCATCAAACACAATTATTACTTATACTAATATACACCCATTCATATTAATATTCTTTGCTAGTTTTTGTAAAATAAAGATACATTATTTTTAAAATTGATTTTAAGTAATTAGACGTTTTAAAAATTCGTTCTAATAAAGTTCATTTGAATTTACGGGAATGTTTCATCTCTGTGTTTCATTTATTGGAGTATAAACAAAAAATTCGTTCAAGTTCATTTGAATTTATGGAAATGTTTCATCTCTGTGTTTAAATAAAACACAGAGATGAAACATTATTTTTTTTGTTATTGGAGTATAAACAAAAAAATTCGTTCTAATAAAGTTCATTTGAATTTATGGGTATGTTTCATCTCTGTGTTTCATTTATTTGAATATAAACAAAGCATTTTAAATTTAATAAAATTCTGGAGTACTTAATTTAAAATTTATTCAATTTTAATAATCGAAAAATTTTATTTTGTAAAGAATTTGATAACATAAATAATTTTATTTCTCGTAAAATTCCATCAAAGTCTGTTTATATAACTGTATATATCTTAAGATAATAAAGCAAACGGTATTATATTCCCAAAAATATTAGACTAATTATCAAACACAATTATATTAATATTTCGTGTTGCTAGTTTTTGTAAATTAAAGATATATTATTTTTTTAAATAGATTTTAATAATTAGCTTTTTTTTTTAAATTCGTTCTAATACAGTTCATTTGAATTTATGGGAATGTTTCATTTCTGTGTTTCATTTATTGGAGTATAAACAAAGCATTTAAAATTTAATAAAATATATCTGGAGTATTTAATTTAAAATGTATTCAATTTTAATAAACGAAAAATTTTGTTTTGTAAAGAATTTGATGATACGAATAATTTTATTTCTCCTAGAGAAAAACTAAAATTCCATCAAAGCCTATTTATAAAATAAGACGTGTCTTAAGGTAATAAAGCAAACGTTATATACTCAAAAACAGTAGAATAATTATCAAACACAATTATATTAATATTTATTAATGTATAATTGCAATTGTACACTATTTACTAATTGTACTATTGTAACTACACTATTGCATTGTACTATTATAACTATTACTGTTGTCCGAATTGTAACTAGGAAAATTTTTACAAAATATTAATAATATGCATTGAATATTGTTGTTGATAATTATTAATCAAAATTTATGTCACCTAAATGTTCTTTATTAAAAAAATAAATAAATGTCTTTTATTTTTGGTGTAAATAATGTTACAATTGCAAATACAATGTTTTTAAGGTGAAAATTAATAAAGCATATTATTAAAAATTAATTTTTCTAAATTCAATTTACTCTTAGTATTAATTAAGTAGTATTTTTCTAAATTCAATTTACTCTTAGTATTAATTAGGTAGTATTTTTCTAAATTCAATTTATTCTTAGTATTAATTAAGTATTATTTCTATTAATTCAGTTTAATCTTAGTACTAATATTCACTTGGCTATCAAACGAATTTCTTGTAATCTTAATTCCTCGTTTGATAAAGTGATTCTTTCCATATTGTACGAAGTTTTAACCACCTTTAAAGTGATACATCTCACCGCTGCTTCTAGTGTTTACTGTACATGTTTTTCATATTTCAACAAACTTGTTTCTTTCTACTCCTTTTCGAACAAGGATAACCAGATATCCAGAAATAACTCATATAAAATGTAGGTTATGCGATTATAATGTGTAAATATTTAGAAAGAAAGAAACCACGTAAGGCGACGAAATTAAGAAACATCTGTAGATGTTAAACATAAATAAAAAAATAACTAACTAAAACAGTGAATACTCATAATACAAGAGCATATGTTTATTGTACTGCAGTATATTAATAAATGCAAGATTGATTTTTTTTCACTTACGTCTTTTAAATTCTATAAGACATTTTTTAGCATCATTAAAAAAAAATTAGTGAATACTCATATTACAAGATAATATGTTTATTGTACTGCAGTATACGTATAAAAAATGCAAGATTTCTTTGTTTCACTTATGTCAATTTTAGTCAATTTTTTTTTTTTTTTTAGTCAATTAAGTCATTTTTAGCGACATTAAATTGTCATAAGAGATTAGTTTGAACTTATTATATGGTCCTTAAAATACTTCATTAAATTATTTAAGGAATAAAAATGATGTTTACACTTATATTACATATAAGTGTAAACATCATTAAGTGTTGTTGCAAATAAGTGTTAATACTTCTTGTTTAAAGTGCAGATAAGTGTAATTTGCACTTTAAACAAGAACTTGTATTCAAGTGAAATTATATCTTCACTATAAAAATTTGAAGCAAATTAAAGTGTATTTTAAATTTATTGTAGAGAGTAACCTCGCTATAAAATCTAGATAATTTGTATATATTTTTCTTTAAACATAATGCGAGTTATTGTTGTTATAAATATGTGCAACGTGAATATTGAATAGAAAAGCACATATTATCATTGATAAACATGTCAGCTTTTAAAATCTTCAATTTAAAGTCCATTCTGAGTATATTTAATTTAATAATCACCACATATATTGTGAAGATTGAATTAATATTTTATAGCCCATATTTTTTGTACATAATCTATATAATGTAATTAATAAAATAATCGTCAAAATGAATTTAAAAGGGTATTAATAATTGAAAACAAATTTTAAAATTATGTAGATATATCTTACATTATGCAAGATATATATATTTTTTAAATCGCTGTTAATGAAAAGGGCGCTTTCTCTGGCGTTTTGAACCACAGGTTTCGGGTGAGTCCCAAAGTGCCATGGATGTTTGTAGTGATTTTGAATCCAGTTTTAACCGTAGGTCTCGAACTAATTATCCCTTGTAAACAGCAAATGACCGTAGAGCGACAAAATCAAGGTTTGGGCATAAGGCTAACAATCCTATTCCGTAAAAAGAAAATTCTCATATTTAGAAATCTCAGTCAGGAAAAACAGGCACGGATCTCATCTTAGATACTAGAGGCAGGATGGACCTGTTTGGTGGATGCTGACTGAGACAGCCTTGATCGGTAACAAGCTGTAGTACTTGAGAATACTATACCGGCTACAGTATACCGGAATATTGTACTGAGAATACCGGTTGTAGTACTTGAGAAGAAAAAAAAAAAGCCTGCTTTTAATAGAAAATTATGCATTATAATAACTAGTATGCTAATATTTAATAATTTATAATAGTTTTTATTATCGATAATAGCTAGTAAGTTATTATTTATTAATTTACAATAGCTATCTAAGATATGGTTTGACAAAACATAAACTTATATTAAAGTATGTACATTGATGTTTTTAATTCACTGATAATATACCAAACAACAACACAGAATTGCACCAAGCACTTATTGATACATTGAAGCAGACAGTGAATGCTAATTGCATCTTTCCTCTCCCTAGCTAATGGTGGGGAGCACCAGCACGAGTTCCGTTTCCTCCCCGTGTTGCGGGGGTGACTCCTCGGGGCGCGCCTCCTCAGGGGTGGACTCTTCTTCAGTGTGTTCCCTGCCGGCCACCTACGACTCCAGGCTGCTCACCACCTATCACCCCAGGCTCTACGATCACCAGGCCTACCCCAACTTCACGGGGGTGGACTCGTCCGCATTCTACCCCTCTCTGGTGAGTTACGCATCTTTTCATTCACGTAAAGAAAGTTTCTTTGAGGTCAATGGTCAGTTGGAAACTGAGACAATGAACTCAGATTCATGTGGTTTGATACAATTAGAAAGCAGGTTTACATCACTCAAAAATTCAACATAAAAATTAATATTGCAAATTTAGTCAAAAGCATTTCAAACTTACACACACACACATAAAAAATATATTCGGTTTTTTTTTTCATCCCCATATCATCTTCTCAAACATAACAAACCTTCCATTCCTGCTACTAAGATTCTTCTTTTAGTTTTCTCGGAATCTGAAATAGAATAAGAATAATGCATTATAAAGTTTATGTGAACGGTTTTATCCAATTTTGAATGAGATAGATTTGTAGTAAAACTACAAATTTATCTCATTCAAAATTTACATTTTTCCTATTTGGGTCATACTCTGATATGGATCAACACAGAATATTTTTCTGTTCAATAACAATGATAATATCGATGCTTGATTCACAATTATCCAAAAAATATATGAAGCAATAAATCCGTATGAGGATTATTATTGTTGTTTTCACCTGTTGGGCTTTTCGAACTGTAATCAATGATCTTGAGATGCAACAGCAAATATGCAGCAGAATCAGCATTACTCAGCTGTACTAAGGGAGTCTGCTTCACTGCAACCACATTTTGCTGTCACAATATAGAACAAACATCCTCAACGATTACAACTCGAGATTCAGTACACATTTTCTTTTTTTTTTAACTAATGGAAGGAGTTTGTAGTCTATGAGTTTGTCGTTGTTGCCCTTGGCTTAGACATGGAAGCTTTTGGCTCCGTATATCTCCCCTGGTACTGTCAGTAGCCCAATGTACATTTACTAAGCTTCTTTGCCTAATAAATAGTCTGTAAAAAGTAACAAGTTTCAAATTCTCAGATATTCAAGGTCGAATTTTTTTTATCAGCAATCTGTATATAGAACGATTGAAGATTTTTTTTTACCACATTAATAAATTGAAAAAAAATTTAATCAATTTATTCACAATTTTATTAAATTTTTTTTACAAAATCCCTTTTTTTTATAAAAACTTTCTCTTTGTCAATTATATAATGTAAACGAAGTATACATGACGTCCTGAGCTGTAAACATCGTGGGTGGCAAAAAGTGAGCTTGAATTTTTTCTAAATAACCACAATACTTGTGGTTTTCTGCCGGAATCCATCTTGAGGAGAAAATTTATGAGGAACTTTTATTATTGTTATTATTGAGATTTTTTAATCAAAATTGGATATTTTCTTTTAGTTTTGTGTTTAATAATTAATTTAGTAATTGTTAGCCTTTGTCATTAAGTTAAATGTGTGTAGTCAATCTAATAGGAAGATAAATTTATTCCAGAAGCAATTTTTTCATTTATCACTAATACAAATATATATTCATACATGTATAACACTAATTTACAAATAAAAGCAACGCCATATTAAATTCAAGCGGCTTATATCTAGTAGCTCATATCCTCCTAGAACCCAATGATGGAAATCCAACCTAAGGATTTACCCTTATCATTTGTCGATTTTCGTCATTAATACGAAAAATATCTAATAATAATAAATCGAAAATATCTATCATAATTTATTCACTAGCTGTGCTACGCATTTACGTATTAAGCGTCTTTAGATCAAAAGGCAAAGGCCTAACCACCATCAGATCTATCCTAAAAAGTGTAGAGAAGTGAAAAAAAAAACCCCTCTATTTTTTAATAATAATAGTCTACGTTAAAATGCATTAAACTTGTTAAATTTCTTTTATTTTTCTTTATAATCAATGCTACTGATATAGTTATCTGAGATATATTCATGTTTTTAAAAAAAAGAATGAGTCAACATTGTACTAAACCTGAAACACTCACATTTATTTCACACACTCAAGATATCAAAATCTTTCCAGGAATTCCTCTCCTTTTGTTAGAGTTTTAAACAATTCGAGCCCAAAAATAGTGAAAAGCACCAAATCTTCTCAGTTTCTTTTCTTTTTCTTTTTGACTTCACTCACCCTTAGTTTACACTTTCTGCTTCGATTAAGAGTGAAAAGGAATTTTATTTGTAATGCATGGAAAGGGCACTTGTTATTCTAAGTTATGGCATAGTAATGTACCACGGCCTGCAAACAACATGCAAACCCGAAGGATTTCACTAAACTCAGTCAGAGAAAAAGTATGTGAATATTTCCGCTCCAATCGTCTCTCTCCAAGCCGTGAACGCGAGAAACTTAACCTTTTTTGTATGTATTTATACTCGACCCAAAGAAATAGAACAGAAAAATTATGCAGTTGTGTTAACATCAGACGCTAGGTCCAAGTTCTAAAAAAGTGATAATATTGTTAAAAAGACAGCAAAATTCAACCTCATTTTAAAGTGTAAAAAAGAATTCTCTTTATATGTTAGTTTTTTTGATTAATTTTTTTTTCATTTGTTGAAAAAGAAGTGTTCGAATATACAGGTTGTTTTGAATAGTTTACATAATGAATATTAATAAAGGTAAAAAAAGGCAAATATAAACATGTAGTTCGTAAAAGTAAATTATAAATAAAGTTAATTTCCTAATATTTTAAGGCAAAATTTATTTCTGGTTGCAACACATACATAAACATGTATTTTTTATGTAAAGCACACTTATATATGTACCCAAAATAAACATATATTTTGTATATAAATCAGACATTTTTTTTTATCTTAAATTTTTCAATTATGAAAGGATTAATTAAATTTTATTATTTTTTTCATAATTTTCGTTATTCCTCTTTTAATTTAAAATATTAAAATAAAATTTACAACTTTATTTTTACCAAAAAATTATATTTTTCCCACAAATATTTTATAAGCCTTTTCTTATGATAACGCACGGTAGTTAATATAATTCTAAAATACAATCACGAAGTATTAGTTTCCGAACCAATACATGAAGAAAAAGACCTTTACCTTAAACAATGGTGGTAAGCCTATGATCCACGGGTTAGACATTGACTCACGAAGTCTCTTTAAATGACTCACGCGTTGATTTTTATATACTTATTTTTTATATCATAAAAAAAATAACAAACATTAAAAAAAATATTAAAAAATTAAAGTATAAATGTCAAATTTAAAAAAAATTCCAAGTGGACGTAGGCTAACTGATTTTATATCATGTCAGTGCCCCTGTGTATGACTCATGAGAGTTGGTCATAAACTTAGTGATTATTTTAAAATATTCGTTGCGTCTTAGAACGAGGACATAGCAGCTCAAAGTGGTAAACTAATTGGTAGTCTTGGCTTGGCGTCTATAAAAGTTTAACAATTCAACTTTATTTTTTATAGTTTAATTTTCCTATCCACATATGTATGTCAAATATGCAAATGAGAAATGTCTTTTAAAATTACTGTATTCTAAATATAAATATGTTTAGTTGTAGTTTATTATGTCTGCGGTTAAAAAAAATAAAAACGAGCAATATTAAGTTCCATACTATATCATACAAAATGGTTTGATAAATGTAGTTTTATGAAAAGAATAAAATGAATTTGTGGATTATTTGTAACGAAAAAGATATAAAGACATTTAAGGAAATATAAAACAATATAAAGACATTTAAGGAAGTATAAGACAATATAAAGACATTAAAGGAATATTTACGATATAAAGACATTTATGGAAAGTTATATTCAAATCTCGGCTTCACTGCAGACGAAGAAAGGTGAAAATATTTTTTTTAAAAGAAAAAACAAAATCATTCACAAACTAGTATTTTAAATTTTTTTTTGATTCCAAAAAATAACATTACAGTTGTTAGTTTTTAAGTTACCGATTGCATTGTTCGCAACCTCTTTCAGAAAAAGTGTTAATAAAACAAGCATTTTTAGAATATAAAGCTATTTGGTTTGTAGACTTTACAGAAAAAGACATGATTATAAAGCGTATAAATGAGTTACCAATAAGTCGCAATACAATTAAAGATCGAATAATAAAGAAATATTTCTTCGCGAATACATACCGACTTAAAGTATGCAGAAATATATTAGTTTAGAGAGTAAAAATGTAAATGGTTATGCACAGCCAGCAGTTTTTGCTCCATATAGGGAAAGAAGAGCTAATGAAATTAATAACATTGAAAGGGCAGTATTACCAGTTTTTATATTTTTAAAGAGTATGATAATGCATTTAAAGAAATGGATATTTGCGTACAGAAAAATGTTTATCAATAGACTGTTCATCCAATATTGTTGACAAAAAAATTGATTTCATTCAGCAACTTAAGCAAAATATTAGATATTCCCTAACTGAATTTCATTGTATAAATACACTAGCAAGTTCTGTGTGCAAAGCAAGGCTTAAAAATATTCCCTATGTAATGCCAGTTGCAATAAAAGTCATCAACTTCATAAACTCAAGAGGGTTTAATAAATGAGAATTTGCGCAACTACAGAAAACTGATTGCCAGACTTTTGGCATTCAAAGATCCACGATGGCTTAATTGGAATGGCCAATTATTAGGCCAATTATGGCCAATTTATTAGGAAAAATAAAGATCTTTTTGAATGAAAACAATAAACAGTAGTTATGACGAATTTTCAAATGTAGTTTGGTTAAATGATTTATTCTTATGTGACAAACTCAAAATTTCAAAGGAACTCAACAAAAAAACTTTAAGAAAATGGACAAATTGTATTGATGATTAAAAATATTAAAATGTTTATGACGAAACTTGACATCTTCACTAAAGATTTTAAAATGAGTATCATGAAATATTTTCCTCAATTACAAAAGCATTTCCATTTTAAAAATTCAAGAAAATGCAATTAAAAATATTTATACAGAAAATAAAACAAGGTTTTCAGGACAGATTTAATCAATTTAAAAGTTTGTAAAACACATTTCAATTTATTTTACATCCATTCAAAGCGTAATTCGAAACAATGTAGTTAATTAATTTTATAAGTCGGACATATAACATATTTTTATAAGTATTTTTCAATTCCTTCTATTAGCTCACACTCTCCCTATATATATCTTGTTCAAATTTTCAATCGTACATAAAATACTTTTGATTCATCCACTCAAGTTCAAATACAATTTTTTTTGAACTTGTAGTGGAGGACACTGGATTCTAATACAGTTTTTCAAATATTAATTCAGTAATTAAATTTAATTCATTAATTTCAGTTTTTTTTAGATTTAAGTTGCATATATCTATCAATAGATGGCCCCCGGATAAACTTAAAAAAATGAATGAAAATTATTTATAAAGGACTTTCTGCAATATAGTGAAAAAAAGTAGGAATTGACTTTTAAAAATATTTTTTTATATTACTTGTTTATAATTGACTTAAACATTGAACAGATTGCAAATCAAAATCCACGTTGTCAGAAAACGTTTCCAAAAAAGACGGTTATATAATTTTATATGAATAGTTAACTGGCATTTAATAAAAGCAATAAATAATTTTAGCAACAAAAATTTATACATTTGTTCTAATGCTTATAACATCTTTTTTATACGTATTTTTTATTATTAAATTACCTTCTTTTTCTCCCTATGTAACCGTATATTCCACACAAAGAATACGAAATATGGAAGAGACAACCAAACGATAATAATACGGAGGTATAGCTTTCCACCCCCACATTCCTTGCCGTCACGCGCGGGCCACCGGGGTAGGCGAGTGATGGACCGCGTGGAGATCACGCTGGCTAAGGGCTTCCCATAAAAAATCGTTGTCTCCCGCAGGTACGGTGATGCCACTCGGCCTACCCCTTGCAACCCTCCCGTCTCCGTTCCGGGTTTTCTCGGTCCCTCCTCCCCTATGTGCGGTTTCACTCATAAATGACTCAAAACAAGGGTCAAGAGTTGTGGTTTGGATACAGGACTTATGTGTAGTATAATAGGATGTGTCTTTCATTGATTTTGTGGTAATGCATTACGCATCTAGGATTTGGGGAAATTTTACTTGTTGAATTGGTATGAAACCGTTAAGAGATCACCTTACAAGCCGTTAAGAGGTCTGTAAGGTGATCGTTTGTATGTACCTTTTTTGACAAATAGATGTTTATTTTAATGGTATGGTAGTATTTTTTATAAAGATTGGAGTATGCATTTACAATGCAGATATATTTATTTTCTTTTACTGTTTTTTATTTGAGATACTAAGTTACGTACTGCTACGTTTGGTTGCAAGAATTCTTCCCGAAAAATATTTAACTATGTATATCCCATAAAAAGATTGAATATTTAGTAAGCAATTTTTAAATTATTTTCAGTCGACATATATTTTTGGAAAAAAAATATGTTGTATACATAGAAATATGTATGCATATATATATATATAAGTTGTTGTCGACATATTTTTCTAGTAGAAAAATATGTCAACAACAACGTTTAACATATTTTTCTTCTAGAAAAATGAATATATGTTCATATTTTTCTTCTAGAAAAGGGAATATGAGCATAATTTGTACCATCTAAAGTTAATGTAAATAATTTAATAGTGATGAACTGCTTATAAGTGAATAAAAAATGAATTTCTGTTCGTTTTAAAAAGTGATATTTTACAAAATGTTCCCTTTTCGCGTTTCAGATTGCTTTTATCTCAATAGCACAGGATTTAGCCACGTGAGTTTAATATATCAGCTTACCAGTTATCACTTCAGTTTAATATCTCAGTGTTTTACATATAATATTACGAAGTTACAAGTCAACGTTTTCATAAACTTCGATAAATTTGCTTTATGAAAGATAGCAACAACAATTATATAAGTATTGGATTTAAAATTGTATATTTAAAGCAATTACTTGATTGATAGAATATTTTTTGGTAAAAAAATTAAACCATAATTATCTGTATCGTAATTTGTTAAACATAATAATTGAATTTCAGATAGTAGTTTTTTCGAAAAATTCTTTGAGTTCAAGAAATTTGTAAAAATTAACACTTTCAAATTTAACATAATTTAATGAATGAAAACTGATGAATTATTGATAATGATTTGTTTACATCATTATATTAATTACAATGTTAACAAATGTTTGCATATTTTTCAAGCTCTTAATTAAATTTGTCAACGATTTTGTATTTGTTTTATTAATCATTACAATTTTGCAATTTTTAATTTTTTTTCTAGTACACAGAAAGTAAACTCGAAAACCTCCAAATATAATAAATATCTTTTATAAAAATTAAGTTATCGATTATAGTATATTTTAAACTTATTGAAAGGAAAAATAATTCTTACTAGAAGAATTCTGTGCGTTATGATCATTATCCTACTGAATTAAATGGAATAATTTCAAATTAAATTATATGGTATAAAACATATAATTTAATTTGTTCTGTTTTTTTTCTGATTTAGCCAATTTTAATTGTTGTATGAAATGCGCATTTTCGATAATCTAACCCCACGATCCTTCTCACGTGAAGGTTGATGATCAGTCAGAATAATGTAATTGTCCGTTTTTTTATAATTTTGCACGTTTTTCAAACATGACAGGAGATATCATGTTAAAATTTGATTTTTAACTTTAAAGATTTGATTTGGTTTGCCGCTCTACGGTCATTTTATGTACACTTTGGGCTAATTAGACTGGGACCTACAGTTTAACGTGGATTGCGTACCACTAACAAACATCCATGCCTCCTCCAGGATTCAAACTTGAAGCCTGTGGATTCAATGGTCAGAGAGCTAGCCAATTGGCCATCCGGCCACTTTAACTTTAAAGATGCGCAATCATTATCGTACAGAGTGTCCAAGAATTTTTTATACATTAAAAATTTATGTAAAAATTAAAAATTGAATATAATCAAATGTCTTTACTAATTTTACTTAATTATCTTTTTGTACTCTATCTATTTAATCTAATCAAAAAGCTTTAAAATAAAATTACAAATGCAATCAACCTGGATGTGAGATCTCTAATTTGCTCGTAGCACGTTGAGCACGTCGAACACGTAGCTCGACTCTATGGTTTGTTTTGTCAAACATCTGAAAAGTTATGGAATTCATAGCAGCTGTAACACGCTGTTTCATTTCCTGTAAATTAACACAAGACATTTTATAAACAAGATCATTCGCATAACCACATGTAATGTAATCTATTGAAGCTGAATAGCATAGAATATTGACATAGAATTATGGAATTCTAAGTCTATTCTCTTTACTATTCAGCTTTATTAGATTAGTATTCCTCAGATACTTGTCAATACGTGACAAAAAATTGAGTATCGCATACTACGAGTTTTACATACAACTAACCGAGTACTACTAGAAACCAAAGAATCTCTCATCAAAATTTTTAAAAAATTTGTAGTTGTATACTAAATTAGAAAATCCAATTAGTAATTTATTCCAATCTCATTTATTTTTATTTTTTCACATAGTTTTTTTAATATGCCAATTAATTGTCAGACATATTCTGTATTTGATATCTTCTTCATTGACGCAACAGCCCCATAGTAGGCCCAGGCCGTCTGTTTACTGCCATATTTTGAGAGAAACGTTTTTTCTATTTACGGGGTAGGGTTGTCAGCCCTACCCGCAATGCTTTTACAGTCATAGTAGACTAGAAGGGTTTGATGGCTGAGTGGCTAGCGCTCTGACTCACGGTACCACAGGTATCGGGTTCGAATTTCGGCGGTGCCATGAATGTTTGTAGTGGTTCGGAATCCACTTTAAAATGTAGGTCCCGGTCTCATATGACAGTAGAGCATCACTGTGCCCAACCAATTTCTCACCCACATCATTCCCAAACTGTAAAGGGACAACTGAGCTCTAGGCACAGTGATATGGTGTGGTGTAGTAGTCAGTAGTAGACTGGGACCTACGACTTAAAGTGGACTGCTAACCGCTACAAATATCCATGGCCCGCTGGGACTCGAATCCGAAATCTGTGGCACAGAGAACCATAGCACTAGTCCCTCGGTGATTATGACCTTCTGTATTTGACATCCGTTGACTATTACTCAACTTTCTAAATAAAATATTTTCTTAATTCCAATAATTCTAAAATTTCCATAATTCTTTTTTTTCATTTTAATTTTAAAATTAAACATTTCATTCCCGTGGCAATTATTAACAAGTAATATAAAAAAAAAAATTTTTAAGTCAATTCCTACTTTTTTTTTCACTTTATTGCAGAAAGTCCTTTATAAATAATTTTTCATTTTTTTAAAGTTTATCTGGCGCCATCTATTGGTATATACATGCAACCTAAATCTAAAAAAAAGCTAAAATTAATTCATTAAATTAAATTAATGAATTAATATTTGAAAAAACTGTATTAACATCCAGTGTCATCCACTACAAGTTCACAAAAAATGTATTTGAACTTGAGTGCAAGAATAAAAAGTGTTTTATGAACGATTGAAAATTTGAACACGATATACTATATAGGGAGTGTGTGAGCTAATAGAAGGAATTGAAAAAATATTCCTCCAGCTCTAATACTTGTATATACATTCATTTTGATGCAATTTAACTTTTTACTGCTACTTGGACGTCTTTCCGAAGCAATCAGCTCTTAAAATAGGAGAACAAAGAAAAATCTAACTGCTGATTTTACATTAGAAATTGCGAAGCGATTTTCTTCGTTTGGACTGGACTTCTGAGATGAAGCAATATTGCGAGAGCAGCGCTAACGAGTTGGAAAGGGGGAACTGCGGAGATTGATCGTGGCGCTGATCGGCATCATTTGTGAACAAGAAGGATTCCATTAAAATGGAACAAACATTTCGCTCGCTTCTCTCAGAATCAGAGGAAAATCGGGCTTAGGGGGCCGCCGATCAAGTATGCCATTTCACAACTGCATTCACTAATTCGAATACTGTTATTCATAAAAGATTTTTTCCTAAATTAAAAATATAGAAATGCATGCGCTTATCCATTTCACAGAATTTTAGTTCAGTTTTATGCTGAAAGACACAATGTTCGGAGAAACTAATGTTAATTTCTATTTAGGACTTTAATTTTGGTTTAAAGTATTAAAAAATACATGCATTTCACAGAAATTTAGTTCGATTTTATTCTGAGAGAAACAATTTTCGGAGAAATTAATGCAAATTTCTATTTATGATTTTAATTTTGGTTTAAAGTATTAAACAATGTTTAGACATTTTTTAGGTAGTTTAAAATTTTTAATTGAAATATTAGTAAATGTAAGAATTAGTCAATAGAAATTTGATTTTTTGAATTACACATCGAAACACAGAAAATTATTTCGATGAAATAAGTTACTAAAATCATTTCGTTTTTTAAAAAAATAATATCAGCCTCAAACTCGTGTTTTTAATATTATTTAATAACAATTTTACTTGTGGTTATTTGTATTTTTCTAGCAATTCTCTATAATTTAACTATCTATGCGATATAATAATTGCATTTGTAAATATTTGTAGATATTAGTTTGGCTTGTCGCTCTACGGTCATTTTGTGCACACTTTGGGCTAATTAGACTGGGACCTACAGTTTAATGTGGATTCCGAACCACTAACAAATATCTATGCAACCGTAGGCTTCGAATCTGAAGCATGTGGTACCAACCGACAGAGAGCTTGTCAAGTGGCCATCAGGGCGATTGTAGACATTATATTAATATAATGTTTTGACAAAATTTGTTCTTAAAGAGACTAAAAGCTTAAGAAAAATGTGTTTATTTATATATCTTAAGCACATTTTATAATCATGATTAAAAATATAAAAATAGATTGTTTGTTTGAATAATTGAAGGGAATACAAAAATGAATTTTGTAGAATTTCGCATGAATGATAATACTTTATGTAATTCTAAATAATTGAACTTCTTAAGCTCAGTATATCACTTTATTTCTTTTATATGTTATTTCTGTTGCTTAGAAAATAATAGCATAGCATATTTTAATAATAATAATACTCAGAAGCTTAAAATTTTATCACGGATTCAAATTAGTATATATTTTTTTTTTATAATTTTATATAATTCATATAATATATAAGAAAAACCTAAAATATGTTTTAAATCAAATAAAATTTATCAAATTCAATTTCTTGACTTATTTACAAACAATCAATTAATAGAACGTTCTCTTAATCTAACCAATATTCATTCATCTGTGTCTGTTTAATACAATAATTTTCATGTATTTTATTTCTGTGGAAACAAGTATATTAATATTTAAGACAAAAATTACAATGTAATTTTTTTACCAAAAGGTTTTACATAATCTGCAATGGCATTGATAGAAAAAATGAAACATTTAATGCTGATTTATAATTCGTTTAGAAAAAAATGTATAATTTAGTACACGCTTCGTCCAGAAATATATGTCAATCACGTAACATAAATACTATGCCTTTTTATGGAATGAAAAACTAATTATAAAGCTATTATCAAGAAATCACTGTTTACACAATACATAAAAATAATTTTGTAATTTACAATTTGTTCAAAGATAAACTAAACCTGAAGTATAACGAAGGCCTATAAGTGACGAAGAAAAATAAATTTTTATTTAAAACATAACTATTTATCTACATAACACTAAACAGCTGTCAAATAATTTCACCATGCAACTAATTTTACATTAAGTATGGTTATATAGAAAAATAGTTTTGAATTTCTGTTATGAATCTATTCCCTATCACTTGTATTTTAATGTATAGATAATTTAGAAAGCAAATATTAATACTAATAATACTCAAATTAATTATTTTTGCTTCACTTTGATAGTGTCAACAACATTTCGCGTTCAAGCCGACACCTCACGATGATAAATCAATTCAATTTTAATTATGAATCAATTCAGTATGAGTAAGCAGTGAATCATAACATTTAAAATACAGTATTAGCGTCACTAGCATGCAAAAATTATTTAAAAATTGATAATAATTATTAGTGATAATTAAATATAAATTAATTATCAGAAAATTTAAAATAACGCGTAATTGAAATCTGATAATAAATTCATTTCTGATAATAAACTTAATTTTATTATCAGAAAATTTAAAACAACGCGTAATAGAAATTTATTTAGTATCAGAAAATATAATATTTCTGATAATAAATTCAGTTCTGATAATTTCTTAAGTATTCCTGACAATAAAATCATTTCTGATAATTTCTTAAATATTTCTGATAATTTCTTAATCATTTCTGATAACAAATTTCATTCTATTATTTCTGATAATAATTTCATTTTATTATTTCTGATTGGAAATTTAATTTTATTATCAGAACATATAAAATAACGCGTAATGAAATCTCATTTAGTATCAAAAATATAATATTTCTGATAATTTCTTAAATATTTCCGATAATTTCTTAAATATTTCTTATAATAAATTTCCTTTTATCATCAAAAAATTAAAAATAACACTTAATTGAAATTTCAATTTATTTGTTTTCAACCGAAATTCTTAGCAAATGAATCTATTTCTTAGCTTCCGTCTGAAATCCGGTCCACCACCGCTGCCGCCATGAGGGCCCGACCCCTCTAAAGCGGGCGGGTAATAACCCTTTGGAGCCCCATTACAATGGGAAGTAAATGGCAGCAATCTGTTCGCACTCAATTCCTCAGGACACACAGATGCAGAGAATGGAGGCGCAATTAACGCCCAATATCCCCTCCATTTTATAGATTTGACCCGCGTCTTAAGAGACAGGTGCGCTTAATCGAGACCCTCCATTAACCGGGGAGATGATTAATTAGCGCTTAGGCTCGCCCTGCGCCCTACGCCCTTCCTAAAAGAATCATTCCGCTTGTAATGAGGAATATGGATGCACGCGTTAATAACACCAAAGGATCTTTTTTTATTTCCTTTTTCTTTGTCATCAACTGTTCCTTAAGTGAAAATGGACTGTTAGGACATTATTTGCATTTTCTTTTCGTTAGGGCAATTTGGGAGAATAATGCGCAGAAATTCTTTGGCGTGGTAGTTTCCCATTTTACTAAAATTGGTTTGGGACAAGATGTTGTAATAGTCAGATTTGTTTGATAATGTTCTTGAGTATGCTATTTAAAAAATCTCAGCTGTTATAGAGTTAGAATACATAGCTCACATTTTTAACTAATGGTGAGCTTAGACAAAGTGTTGATTGTGCTATTATAAAATAAACTCTACGTACTTCAAATTAAAAAAAATTTAATTCCTTTTTCTTTGTCCTCATCCGTTCCTTAAGTGAAAATGGACTGTTAGGACATTATTTGCATTTTCTTTCCATTAGGCAATTTGGGAGAATAATGCGCAGAAATTCTTTGGCCTGGTAGTTTCCCATTTTACTAAGATTGGTTTGGGACAAGATGTTGTAATAGTCAGATTTGTTTGATAATGTTTTTGAGTATGTCATTTAAAAAATCTCAGCTGTTATAGAGTTAAGATAAATATTCCATATTGACTAAACTACATTGTGGTATAAAATTGGAAAAAACGCAAATAGAAATTTACAGAAATAATCACTGAGAGATTAATATTAATAATTGTTTGCAAAATTAAATTTTCAATTTGCTCGAGGATTTTTAGGTTTGGTTTATCACTCAACAGCCATTTTGTACTAAACAGACAGGGACCTACAGTTCAATGTGGATTCCGAACCACTCACAAACATCCAGCCGTCCAAATATCCACACATAAATATTTTACTGCGAGGATTCGAAGCTGAAAAACCTGTGTTACCAAATAGAGCTCTAGCCACTTAGCCACCAAGTCGCTCTAGAATTTTTACGTTATAATAAAGAAACAGTTCTTTTCCTTAATAAAAAAAATTTAGGAATTTATTCGGGAAATATCTTTTATTTAAATAAAATAGCTATTGCTAATGTTTTTTTTTTTTTAATTATGTATAAATTGCCATGTACCCACTATGAAATGTTTTAATCTAAGTTTTAAATCGCACTATACATATCGCAATGATAAAAAACGATCTTTTATGATTGCGATGTGTATAGCACGTAATTTTTAAATATTGATTTATAAATCTAGATAAAAGCATATTTTTGGTGATGTAAAAATTTACAACATAAACTAACTTTATTTAATGGAATATTTATTTGTTTTGAAAGGCAGAAGAATTTCAACTCTCTATAAAAATGAAAATATTGTCTCATTTTATGTATAGTCGGCAAAGTTACTTCAATAAAATATTTTTAAAAAACTTACTTTCTCGTTTCAAAATTGCTCAATGTCTTTATGATTATAATGCCACTAATATCAATTGATTTCTTTTACAACTTTACGAGTTTCGTTCTTTAAAGTATTTATTAGTATACCTAATATTTGCGTAAGTCCATTCTGAGGGTAGAAACAATGGAGAACATAAACTTAAAGAACCTTCATCTCAATTCTTTCTTTTTATTTTTTACTTAATCACCAAAACAGGAAATGTCGCCACTACAATCTTTATTAAATTTCGAGTACTCTTAACACAACCTACCATTCCACTAATCCCTAAATCTTTAAAACGATCTATTCAAGGATATTGTCCTGAGTCAAGGTGGATTGTTTATTTGCAAAAAGCGTTTTTTTTTTTTTTTTTAATACTTTTTGAAAAATGCTTTTTATCGGCCGGAAACTGCGCATTCTCCTGCGGTCGCAGTTATAAAGAGAGAAGAAGCAGTAAAAAAAATATGCTGGTGGTATGTCCAGCAACCTCGAGGGCTTAGCACAAGAGTCGAGTTATGTCTCTCATAAATGCACATAATCTCGTCTCTGATTTTCCAGCTCGCCGGCCATAAAAGCCAATCACGCAAATTATCCGTTCCCTTATCGCTCTGTATTGCGGATGGCTCGGCGGTCCTTAACACGATTTTCAGTTTCTGCCAATGGGCTTCATGCAGGGGCGTCACGTGTAGGGGGAATTCACATTCCTTTCCCCCCTTTTTTGGTCGTGACGTCACTTCGAGATATCGATGTAGGATTTCGAGTCGACCAAAAACTCGACGGAGCGATCGTCACCAAATGACAGACGGATTGATAAAGATAATTTTTTTTTTTTGTATATTCTTCAATTTATTTATTTTTTGTTTTGACGGATATAAGTAAACATAGCAACGTAGTTTTATCTTTTTTATTTTTATTTATTTATTTGGAGGAAAGATAACACAACCAGGATTGAGCCAAGATAATGCAGGATTTGATTTGACTCACGTATTTCTTGGGGAAAAAAATTCAGATTGGTTTTGATATCCAGAGCAAATCCTTTGCTGGAAAATCACTCTTTGGAAGAGCTCGAAATGAAATAAGTAAATAAATAAAAGTAGTTGGATGGTAATTTATGGGGCAAGATGACATTTGATATGAAAGCCTTTCAAAAAAATCAAATTCTTTGAAATCACTTCTAAAAAAAGCATAAATAAAATTCGTGATCATTATTTATGACAGCGATAAGGTTTAATATGCAAAGTACGGAATGTGATTCTGCGTAGAAAATCGAAATAGTTTCATTGAAAAATAAAAACAAATTAAAAGGAAAAAATTATTATGATTGTATGTGACTGATATATTTAAAGTGGATAGACGTGAAAAAGATTTTTTTTAAATAAAAATTTGCCTTTAAGTTAACTAAAATTAAAATATTAAATTTATGTTAGGGTTATATTAATTTGGAGGAGAATGATAAAAAATTTATCATTATATCCTTATTTTTATTATTAGTAATAAGATTAAGCATTATTATGTACTTGGTACGCTATTTAAATAATTTAATGTAATTTCTGAAGCACAATACAATCCTTTTTACCTATATTATTTTTTAAATGGCAATTTATGGTGGAATATGAAATATGTTAACACTATTTATTTGCATTATAATTATAATTAAAATTATTAAAAAAATCACCAGTAACTTTCAAGAATACAAAATAAATATTTTTATCAATAATTAATATTTTAATTGTATAACTATATTACCTATCAGAGAGGATGTTGCCATCATGAAATTGTAAAATTGTTTGAAGAAAAGGATATTATACATTAAATAAAATCAAAGAGAATTTAATGGCTAGGACACATAGAGATAATGTATTATTTTTCATGTTATTTCATGTATTATTTTTTAAAATGACAATTTATGATAGAATCATAAAATATATTAACACTGTTTATTTACATTATAATTACAGTTATTTAAAATTATCTGTAACATTCAATACTCCAAAATAAATAGTTTTTATCTATAATTAGTATTTTAATTGTATAACTAATAATAATTATTACAAATCAGAGAGGGTGATGCTTGGAGGAGATGTTGCCATCAGGAGATTGCAAAATTGTTTGGAGAAAAGGATATCATATATTATATCATATATAAAGTCATAAAGGATAAGGATATAAAGGATATCATATATAAAGTCAAAGAAAATTCAATGCCTAGGACACATAGAAAGAATGGACGGTAGCGGATGCACAAAGATTTTCAAGGGGAAGTGCCAAAAAAGAGATGAATTGATGAAGTGGAAAAGGATCTGAAGAAAATCTTAAGGATCTGTAGAAATCTTTGGTTTTCCAACAAATTGGAAAACAAAGCTCGTAATAAACGACTTTGGACTCGTATTGTTAGGGAAGCCAGGGCCCAACATGAGCTGTAGTATAAGAGAATTAGTCAGTTAGTTAATAATAACTATTAAAATTTTGTAATATTAAAACTTTTTGTTAAAAGTGTTAAATTTTAAAACTTAGTGTTTAAAAGATAATAATTTCAATATTTAACATTATTTGATTTTGGATTTCAACTTTATAATTAAAAAAATATCAAAGTTTGAATAAAAAATAGCATGCATGAAAATTCTCCTCCCCCACAAAAAAATTTCTTTTTAATGGAAACTACATTCATTTCTATTTATTTCTATGTTATTTTATGTTAATATTAAAAGTATGTAAGTTACCATTTGTTAGTTAGTAAAATAGATTACATTCAAATAAATCAAAAGCTTATAAATAAAGCAAAAACTCTTCAATACTCTTCAATAGTCTTTATCGTAACAGTGGTTAAAACTAGTAAATTATTTAAATTCGTTTTTCCACAAAAGATAATGTTAACTATTCACAATTTTATACTATCACACAATTTTTGCCAATAAATCAAACATTGTTAAAGTTATATTTTTCAACTGCACGTGTGTTAGGAATATGACTGATAATAACTGTAAATAAAACTCTACAAATAAATAACAGATCAGATTATGAATGTTATTTGCAATCTAAACGTAGTGAAAATTTCAAAGGAAATAAAATCACCTTGTACACATCTCTGTGTTTACAAAACTAATCTATGACAGATCAAACAGTTTTCTGTATTGACTAAGTATTTTCGTTGAACATAAATATTGAAACACGAGGATTACTCATCGATAAATAGCGATTTGCGATTCTTTGATGTTGCCGTTCCCACCTTAAGTAACCTGCCATGTTTATTCACGAGGAACCTTTGGCTTCCCTTGTCAAAATCTTGACACTGATAATGTTTTAAGGCACAATTGATGTACAGATGATTACTTAAAAAGTAGAAATGGTAAACATGTAAAAAAAAAAAAAAAACTATAATGAACCAAACTAAAATAATATGCTAAAGGTTATTAAAAATTTGTTGCACTTTTATGTAAAAGTTATTATTTTTATATTTTATGCCTTTGGAAAGAAAAATCTTATTTAAGGCTTTATATAAGTGTTTTGCACCACAATGATTTAACTGTTATGAATTTAAGATTCAAAAGAAATAGCTTTCAAATTGTATGAAACATTTCATATTCATTTTGTGAACATGAATTGTTTCATAAAATTCTTACTCATAATTTCCTTTTAAGAATTTTGAAATAATTTTTTTTTTGACGATTGATGAAATAGAATTATTTTAATGGTTCAATGATTTAATAATGAAAGTATAGGCAAAGACATCGTTTTTAATGATTAGGTTTAATAGATCAAAACTGCAATTAGTATAGACTAATTAAATCTGTGCGTTCAGATCAATACTTTTGAAGGTATAAATTGATTGAAATATGAATTAATTTCATAGAAATAAAGTGTATCAGTACATAAATTTTCATATAAAAAAACATGCAATATTCTGCCATATTATTAATTTTCTCATAGTAAAAATAAAATGCTTGACCCTTAATTTGCAATTTATCCAGAAAATTTTTTCGTTTACTTACTATCCTACATAATTTTGATATTTTATTTTTTAAACTAACAATAGAAAAAATTATAACGATAATTATTTATTACTATGCTATTTCATAAATAATTATCGTTAATTAACGTTAATAATAAAAATTATTTAAAGTTAATAATAAAAATATTTTTTAAAGTTTATTATTTAAACTTAATGATAAAAATTTATATAACATATATAATAGTGTATAAAAATATAACAGTGTATAAAAATAGTGCAAATTGGTAAATAAAAAAAAAAGGAAAAATTATAATACGATCATAATCCTTTAAACCAGATGACTATGAACCATGTTAGGGTTCATAGTCATCTGGTATAGTCTGGTCATCTGGTATAGTTCGTAGTCATAGTTATATACATATATACTGATTGTATCAGCGTAATCTCTTATCTCTGAAAAAAGAAAATAAAACATATATAGAGAGAGGTATTGAAAAACTTGGCGTTTTATTGACTTATTGACGCAGAATGTGTTTATGTTTTTGATTAGGTTAATATTAATTCATAATATTACTGATAGCTTAATACGAGTTACTTTATATATGGGTTAGTATATATGTATGACATAAACAAATCGATAACGATAAAAATTAACTGTTTTTCCAAAGTCCTTCGCTACTGGAACATCAACTTCGCATGTCGTGCCTGCAGTCAGATATCAGTAGTGAGCTAATGCTTAACAAGATTTTGAATAAATTGCTCTGCATCGATATCTCAAGTGGCAGGCACGTTCCGTTACGAAGTCCAATGTCGGCAACGCTCTTGAAGCCCTAAGTGAAAGCAAATAACTGCTTATCTGTTGACACGATTTCCTCTAAATAATGAGCTACACAAGAAAAGAATCGGAAACCTTTGATGGAAAATCGCGCCTTACCTGGGACTAATATGCTGTCTGACTGTAGTATTTGGTGTAAGAGTGTGAGATTAGAGAATATCAATGCAATTCCAACAAAGTGATTCTAGCATAAATAAGAAATAACTCAAACCAAAAGGAATAACGTTTAATTAATTGTTGGATCTTGTGTTTTGTGATATTTAGTTCAGTTATACAAAAATGAAGTAATTAATAGGAATAAGTTTCCTATGTTTTACTATGATAGAAAAAAATGCTTATCACGATTTTAATTTATTTAAAAATTATGAGCTGATATTTAATTCAAATAGTGTCTTTGCTTAAATTTATTTTTAATTATTATAATGTAATTAATTAGTATTGTCTTAAATATATAATTTATATAAATATAAGTATTTAATAATTATAATATTTAATAACTATAAATATTTATTTTATTAACAATGTCTTTTGGACAATTGATTAAATAAAGATCTTAATTTACATGTTTTGTATTATTAATAACCGGATATCTATTTTGCCACAAACTCATGAAAATATTCTTTACTTAGTCATCATAACTATGGAATCATATTTTTGTTTTACATATTTTCATTTGAATGAGAAATCCCTAATACATATTATACAACATACTATAATTCATATTTGTTATGAATTATGTTTACAAATATGAATGCAGAACATTTATTTAAGCCGGATGAAACATTCACCAGTTTACCAGTGTTTAATAGAGCTTGTTTCAACAAAGCAAATAAAAAAGTTGCAATATGGTTGGTTATTTTAAATAAAACAAATGAGATATTTGAATCAAAAGGACTAAAAATGAAAAATATTTTTAAAAATCTGAATTTTTTAAACGTTTTTTCAGAATTCCAAATACTTTTGTGTATATATTGACTTTTACTACAATTTTAAAGGGATCACACCGCACAATTTGTGGAAGTTCATCCTTTTCGTGTTTTCTGCACAATTAAGTGTTCACAATTCAACCATGAAACGAAGGTTGACAACCATCACACTGTTAACGGAGTTGACTTTTGGTTTTCCCACGCTTGCCTAGAATGCGGGGCTTCCTGAATACCTGGAAATTGTGTGCTATGAATCCACTATCAAATCCAATAATCTCAATCGGTGCCTTTAGTGTTCCCCTATCATGCTCAGGACTTTTTATAGTATCAAATAAACAATTACCAACCTTCCTTGTTAAATTCTTCTCCAAGCATGACGTTCGAAAATAAGATAGTCGTTGACCCCAATCCAGCATCATCGCTGACTGCACTGATGGTGCAGTCAATCACGGTCCACCGAATAGTATAGAGATGTCTTCACTAATTAATATCAATTTTGTGCGGATAAAGATAGGTATGAAGATATGGTCAACATTTTCATTTGAGTCATGCCATGTTTTTCATTTTTCTTGAAATGTTATGAAACACTAAATATATGACGGAAATGAACTTTCTTTTTCCAAGAAAAATCTGAATTTGTTTGACATTTATTTTTTTAAAATTGCGTTTAATAAACTTGAATTCGAGCTTTTAAATTTAAAATGTCGATATATTGCATTCGATATTATTATTATTATTATTTACTGCACGTCGACGGGCCTTGTGTGTTCACTAATGTATAGTAGTTAGTACATGACGACTGATTGTTAAAGCGAGACGCTTACACACGTAGTCACAATCGTCATAGAATCTTCTCGTCTTTTAAAGCAATGACTGTATCGGAGCTCCCAGCGAATTTAAACTTGGTTCTCTTGCATACTAGCTGAGTACATTAAGCTGCATATGTATGCTGTGTCACGAGTGTGTCTGTATTCAGTATTTGAGGTATGAAATTCCTTGTTGTCATCTTCATTAGGTATTTCCTCTTGCTAGCGCTCCTCCAATGGGCAAAAATGCCCTCTCAACTTTCATGAGAGACCACCTCACACACGTTGCTTATAGCACCGCAAAATTCTACTACATCGTCTTGAATTATGCAGTAGAATTTTACGGACGGGATTTCGTAGGATTTTACCTACAGTTTATATATTATTTCGCCTATATTTTACCTACAATCTAAGACTGTGTGCCAATGCGCCATATTCATTCGTTTTTTTTAAAGTCACAACAATGTATGCTATCAATATTGCCATTATTGAATAAATTCTTTTCATTTCGTAAGTAATTACAAGGAATGTACGTTAAATTAAATAATTCGATAAATCTGAAATACACTTGGGTAAATGATTTCTCGCTAATATATCTTTTATTTTTCTCTATTAATAAGTATTTCTATTGAATATGATTATTTTAAACTAATTGAAAACGGCTTATTTTTTAAACGAATAATGACAAAAACAACAAAAAAAATACTTAGGAAATTTTTTTATAATTATTTAGTGGATTATTTCTGTAGAATATATAATACAAGCTGCATCAGCATAAAAATATTACAATACTAACACATATGCCAAAATATTACAATGCTAACACATATGTAATTATTAGCTACAAAAAAGTATTACCTACAGTTTTTATTTTATAAGTTAAGAATGAATTAAAAATGCGACTAATACTTTTATACTAACATACGATTTTATAATTTTAACATAAATCGTATTAGTCGCATCTATCAATCAATCATATCAATCACAATCGTATCAGTAACATAAAATCGTGTCAATCCTATCAATCGTATCCAATTTAAGGAGACTTTTCCAGAAAAAAGGACGATGTACCCGACTTCTATATTTAAATTGTAAATGTTTCCATTAATAAAATATTTGAAAGCGAGGAAAATAGTTTTATTAACAATCTACAAATAGAGAAGGATTCTTATCCGTTGTAAATTAATGCTACTTATTTTATAATATTTTTTAAAATATTTTTTTAGTCCTTTTGTATTTTTGTTCTTTCCTTATCGGTAATTAAAAAAAAAAAACGCGATTCAAAAATTTGAATTCGCTTTATAACGAAGAAGTGTTTATATTACGTTATATGTACCTTTCAATCTTGAAAATAATAATTTATCAAAATAAATAAAAGTAGTTCATATGAACGAATTATTTTGTTGAAAAAAATTCACTTAATATTATTAAACAAGATGTATTATTTTATTGATAAAAGTTAGAGTTGAAGAAATGTATTTGAAATTTCAATTCTTGGAAAATACGAACTGAGAATTATCTTCATGAAAATCAATATACAAGACATTACTGAACGAAATAGAAATTTCCATATCATACGTTGAAGAATACTAATTAGCATTAAGATAAAGTCGATGAGTAATGTTCTAAATGACCCGCGGAATATGTTGAACAAGTAGACTTATCTATCAAACTTTTTATCTGCTAACTTGGGGTTTTTCGTAAGTTTAGCATTTTCTGAAAAGATTACAAACATAATTATCATGTAATGCATGCTATAACAACTTAGTGATATTCTAATTGAATTAAAGATATTAATTCTAACTAAGTGATATTCTAATTGAATTAGACATTATTATTAAATAATGTCTAATTAAAATAAAAATGTCTGAATAAATTAGAGGTCTTAATATCTTTTAACATGGTTATGTTTTAATCCCTTTTGAATAATTTATTATAGGTTTCTTTGTGTAAAGTTTCAAGAATATTTTAGTTATATCTTAATAGTTTTGAACAAATTTTTTTAACATGCTTATGGAAAACTGATTAAGTATTTCTATTTAAAAATATTTACAGTAAAAATATTTATAAAAATTTTGATATGTAGATATAATAATTTAATAATTATTGTATAAAGATGAACTTTTACAAAGGAAAAAAAAGAAAAAACAACCGCACTACGAAAAAAACGACTATTTTTATTCAAATTAAATATGTGTAAAGCCCCTACACAAGTAATCCAATAACTAAAAATTCAACGCCATAAGACATAACAATAGCTAGCAATTGCACAATAAATGTTCATTCACATAATTCAGTCGCTGGTGTAACCTCCTCTGGCGGTTATACACGCTTGTATATATCATTCTAAGATACATTTTGTCAGTTGTACTTACTATTCAATTGCTTCTCCAGATCTGCGATAATTTGTGTGCCCGTATGCGGCAATATACCCTGTCCCATATATTTTCAATTGGTGAAAATTCAGGTAACTTCTTTGGCTAATAAAGAGTAGTAACATCATGGCAGTCTATGGACGGCTAAGCTTATGTTTAATTTATCCATTTTGCAGCAAATCCATTTTGCAAAGATCCATTTTGCAACAAATCCATTTTGCAAAGATCCATTTTGCAACAAATTAATATCAAGTCCCACATAGCCAGAGATATATGAGCCATGTGAGCTTGGGATTATTTTGTTGTGCAAAATGGATCTTGGAAGGGTAACGTAAACAGTAGCAAGATGTCACTAATATGTCATTAGCTGTTCAAGTTGCGTTCCGGATGATTATGCGCAACCTGCTAAAATAAGAGAAAGTATCACCAGGGATATTAGCTGTGTATCTCTGTAAAACAAAGGTTGATTGTACCGCTATAGCTATCACCTCTGGATCCAGTGGCAGGACTGCTCCCCAAATGACGCAGTATTTATTGTTGATCATTAAGTAGTGTTACTCTGCTAGCAGCTATGATGGTTAGCTGCAACACTATTCCGCACAAGGGTTATGGAGTATAAGGCAGACATCTTAAAAGCCGCCACGAGAGTATCACACCATTTCAGCTATCATCGATAGAAGTTATCACAGATGATATGGAAGAAGAGTAAGTGACTACATATCCTTGAGTGAGGGTAGGGGTGGGGCTTAAAGAAATGCAAAGTAAAACTACAGATGTGGCTGTAAGACAATGACGTTGTTGGGAAAATTTAGGCTTGTCTGAAAATCATCCGATCTGGCCTCGCATTCGGGCGCTATGCTTTATCTTCCAGAAATTTCGTGCCACAGATGAGTTCTTTGTAGCAACTATTGCCGCCATCATACTTTCACGGCATTATCGATACGGTGCATGTGGTAGTCTATTGTTCGGTGATATCAGTCAGCTTCACGCATACCGATTATGTGATCATACTCGAAGTCCGTCCAGTTGATTATAAGGTCTTTGACCATCTTTATTTAAATGAACGAATGAATTATAAAGGTACAAAACTGTTGTTTTACTTATATGATCGTAGTTGAATTGTTGAAATAAATGCTAAAAAGTTAATTTTCATTGGCCGCGAGAAATGATGGAATTATTTTTAGGATGCCTTCTTATATGTATATCCATATAAGCCCTGTTATCATTCAGTGAAGTACTTCAGTAAAGGATAACTTTTTCTCTAATATCTTACCTAATGTTTTTATATTTTTCGCGTTTCATATTTCATCCTTCTTCAATTTTTTTTTTTTAATTTTTGATATTTAATTCTGTTCTTGTATGAATTTTCCACATTGTTCAATTTCTGTACCTCCAAAAGTGAATTATGCAAAACTTTTCCGCCTCCATCGTGCGTCCATTCATTTCACCCACATCATTCCCAAACTGTAAAGGGGCAATTCAGCTCTAGGCACAGTGATGTGGTGTGGTGTAGTAGTAGTAGTAAAGGATAACTGATACTAAAACTCTGATGAATAAGGATGGTGAATAAACGTATTATTCTGGAATTCATTTTCATAATTTACGGTAATATCTATTCCATGATGGTTAGCTGCAACACTATTCCGGAAAAGGATTATGGGGTTTAAGGCAAACATCTTAAAAGCTGCCGTGAGAATAACACACCATTACAACTAAGCATCTGTGGAAGCTATCACGGATGGTATGGAAGAAGAGTAAGGGACTACATAGCCTTAGGTGGGGTTTAGAGTAATGCAAAGAAAAGCTATGGATGGAGCTGCAAGACAATGTTGTTGTCCAACCAATCATCCGATTTTGCCTCGCATTCGGGCACTATGATTTATCTTCCAGAGCCTACGTGCCACAGATAAGTTCCTTGTAGCAACTATTGCCGCCAGCCCATTTTTACAGCATTACCCGCATGGTGCATATGGTAGTCTATTGTTCGGGAAGATCAGTCAGCTTCACGCATACCGATTATGTGACCATACTCGAAGTCCATTCAGTTGAATATAAGGTCTTTGACCATCTTTATTTAAATGAATGAATGGATTATAAAGGTACAAAACTGTTACTTGTTTTATAGGATAGTAGTTGAGTTGTTGAAATAAATGCTAAGAAGTTAATTTTCATTAGACGTGAGAAATTATCGAATTATTTTTAGGAAACCTTCATATATGCTTATTTATTTATGCTCATCAAGCTGCCCGGTCATCATTCCCTCAAGTTCTTCAGTAAAGGATAGCTGATAATCCGACGAATAATGATGGTGAATGAACATATTATTCTGGAAATCATTTTCATAATTTATGGTAAATTGAAATAATTCCTTATTTAAATATTAAAAAACATCTGTGATTGGAAGAACCTCAGTTTTGAAATTTTCAGAATCTAGCACTACTTTAATCAAACTTAATCTATAGTGGAACATTTAACAAATCATATAATAGTATAAAGGAATTTGTTTTCTATGTTAGCAAACAAACTTAATTAATTTCCAATGGCAGATTATGAACAGTTACAGCCAAAAAAAAAAAAAAAAAAAAAACATGCTGAAACAGAGTTCATTAATCTAATAATAATGCCAAGTTGTAGATCTTTTGGCCACAAAAAAGTGTTACCAGGTGCACCATGGGGAGGTAGATCTTCTGCTCACCCACAAACAAACTTAATGTTAGCTTTATTTTAAGATTGATAACTGAATTGAAAATTCTTAACTCAACATTAGTATACTATTTTTCAAAACACTAAAACACAGTACAGCATTTAAAATCATATAAAACTATAAAATTAGCAGAATTTCAATATGCACTTATTGATCTGTCATGGAACACTAACGTGAAATGCTGAACTAACCTGAAACGCTGGTCTCTTTACACGCTTAGCAGTTATCAAACGCAACATTATCTTGATGTGCACATAGGCTTGGCGTTATTTTAAACTGTTGGAATGAAGGTCACAACTATCTACTTTTAACATATGCGTCGTAAGAGTTTCTCGTGGTTCGACTTAACGAAAGAGAAGTGCTGGACAACCTCAGAAAATGTGTGCATAAAGAAATAAAAAAAAAAGAGACCGCATACAAGTCGCATTAATATTTTTATGATAAATAATGGAGAATCCACATCTTCATATTTCAGACAGATGTATCAATATTCAGTACATAGTTTACGTAATAAGTGCCCACTATTTCGCAAAATTTGCGACTTGTTATCGTCTAACCCGCGCCAAAGGCGTTATATTTATTACTGATGCGTGAATTTGAAAGATAAGTTGTACTTACTATTCAAATCTTGTTTTATACAAGCGTAACTATGTTTCTCAGTTTAAGATTTATCTGTCTAATTCTGTATTCATCAGTGTATCCTCTAGGATATGGTAATGAAAAAAGTAAGTAGAGGCTGATAGTATACAGAAGTTGATAGTACACTACAGACAGTATCTGTATTCTCCCATTTTAAAAATGGTTAAAATGGAATTAGCCAGGTAGAACATGAATAGTTCCTTTTGTGTAGTAATGAATTTGTTTTTACTTAACTTGGGTTGAACTTTACATATTATTTGACCGATAATCCATCAAATTCTCTTCAATAAATATATCTATTAGCCTATCTGAATATTTGTTCACCTTGGTTAACTTCCTACAATCCATTCTGTATAATTTGCATTCGCCATCAATTGTTAGTATTTTTGGAAATGATATGCAAAATATCGCTTCAATTTCTGTTTTAAAATTCTGTCAAAACAAACTATTTAGAATTCTACCCAAATTGTGTAAGATTCTAGAATCTATCAAAAAAATTTACATTTTAAAAAATACGATACATTTTATTTTAAAATGGATTTAATTTAAAAAATTTATGTTAAATAAATTATTAAAATGAATTTGCTACAATTATGTTAAGTAAGTGATTTATAAAATTTTTATATCAAAGAAATTAGTGGAAAAAATTATAATTAATATTATATTTGATGAAGTAGCATGTAATTATCGTACTAGTTTTGCACCATTGTATAAATACAATACACATCGTTGTAAAAATTAGGCTTTAACAACCCATTTTTTTCATTTTATATGAATATTACCATTATGATATGTAAATATTTTATGAAATTTTTATATTAATAGAATTGGAGGAAAAAGTTATAATTAATATTATATTTGATAGAGTAGCAAGTATTTATCGTAATAGTTTTGCATCGTTGTATTGCACATCCTTATGACAAAATTGGTTTTTAACAATCGTTTAACAACACATTTTTTTTTCGTTTTATATGAATGTGAATCACAAAAACATAAATAGCATGCCTATAATTTAGATTTAACTCTTACTTAATTTGATTTTTTCTGTGGTCACAGATAATAAAAAAAGATACTATCAGTAATATTTTATTATAATTAGTAAATATTATCAGTATTATTATCATTATATTAATATTAAGTAAATATTATCAATAGTAAATTTAAAATCAATCAAGGACAAATCTAAATATTTTGTGTTTAGATAAATGAATCCAAACTGTTTTCAAGCAAATAAGAAATATCAAACAGAAATCGATCTGATTTGTGGATTGTTAAATTTAAATAAAACTGGTTATCTAAGACCTATATATTTATTCATGTTGAAAAATTTAATTGTTAACTGATATGCTCGCAGCGTAAAAAATAATCTATTTTTGTCATTTTGCGATATAAAACTCATGAATTAAGTTGTTTTTTCAATTAGAAATTTCAAGAAATCAATACAAATTGAATAATAACTGAAAGAAATGTGTTTTGAACGCGTATTTTATTTTTATATAATATTATTTACTTAATAGCGCATGTTACAATTTATTTTAGTTTTTAACTTCACCATGTTTTACAGAATTATATCTATCTGACATTTTACAAAATAATTGTAACATGTTTTAAGCTGATTGTCTTATGTAAACATCATTGTTTGTTATCCACGCACTGAATCCCCAATTCCTCCCATATATATATATCTATATATATAGAATGTTGTAATTTTTAGACAATCAAAATCAGTTAAACACTTAAAGCATGTACAATAAGTAACGTATAAGTAGTCTATAAGTATATAGTAACGTACAGGTAGTCTATAAGTAACGTATAACGTATAGTAACATATAAGTAGTCTATAAATATATAGTAACGTATAGGTAGTCTATAAGTAACGTATAAGTAGTCTATAAGTATATAGTAACGTATAGGTAGTCTATAAGTAACGTATACGTAGTCTATAAGTGAGGTACAGCAAACTTAAATTTCAGTTGAGGCTGTTCTCATGATGGGGCATTCTTCGTGGAAAATTGATGAACTGTAGAGGTTTCGGTCAACCGCGGGGGAGGAGTCAGGGTCGGATTAAGGGGTTTCTGGACTGACAGGTGGTGTCACGGTTGACGACGGCCAGGACATTGGCGAGGCTTCCCCAAACTCCCACGTCCGCCCTGTCCCCCACCCCCTCCCTTCTGGTTCTGAACCGAGAAGTGGGATCATGATCTGCCCCCGTGATCTCACGATGGTTAAGAAAATCCCCTCTCTTCCTCTGATATCACGAAGCTTATGAAAACACAAAGGAGCTGCCCTGTCTTCAACTCATCTCTGATCAGTAGAAAATTCACGTTCTATGTTTTTCTTTTCCTTTCTGGCACTAATAGATATTCTATATATTCTTTATAATAGGTTTCTAAAATGTCAAGGTGGTTAGATACAGAATTTTTTGTATCCCTTTTAATGTAGAAATAATGTATCATTAAAAGTATCAATATATTTTAATCATTAAAAGTATCAATAAATTTTAATCATTAAAAGTATCAATAAATTTTAATCATTTAAACATTAAAATGCATTCATACATAGATTTTTTTCAAGAGTATGAATAATAAAATTTAAGGTATACGAATACGTGTGTTTTCACTAATCTATTAATCAAAAGATGGAGTTTTATATGCTTTCACGATTTAACGATTGAATTTTTAAACTAAAAATTAGCCATTGATTTTCTATACATAAATAATAATGATAATAATAATAATTATACTTTGTCTAATAATTATACTATAATTTAATAATTATATTTTTAAATTAACACAATGTTTATTCAGAAGAAGTATGTGTTTTAAGAATGTATGTGCTTCCATATTTAAGTCGATGTGTTATATATAAAAAAAAATAATAGTAATGAATCTGGAATGTGTGAACTAGTAAACAGGGATTTATACTTTCACATTGACTTTTATTACTTTAAAACATTTAGCAGAACGTAAACAACAAATTAGCAGCTGCGATCTGCTAAAACATCACTTTGCGATCAACTTATTTGCTTCTACTTTATATTATACATGAATTCATGCATGTAAAAAATTAACATTGTAAAATGTAAAAGTTCAGTAGTAAATTCAATAGAGGTTTAGCTTTCAAAAATACACAAAATATTAAGATATTTTTTTTTGAAAATTTATTAACTGTACTAGAAAAATTAGTTACATTTCATTTATGCAAGTTTTCCTTTTTAAACTAGCTTTAATCATCATGTACTTCGGAATACAGAATTAGAAGAATTTATATATATATATATATATATATATATTTAAAGTACAGTTTATATTATTTTATTATTTCTGGGATAGTGGACTTGAGGTCAAGAGCTTAGCATTTGAAATCAGCTGCTACATCTTGTGCATTATTTAAAAATAATTTTGCTTTTAATTTTTTTTGAGGTAATGCAGAAATAACATGAAGTTTTCATACTTTTAAATTACCCCTGCATATGAAATTTAAAAGTGTAAAAAGTAAATGTCATACGAAACAATTAAATAAATGATTTGTTTAAAAAAACAATTTAATAAATGATGTGTTCATTTATCATACAAAATCAAAAACAAAAACAAGAAGTAAAGAAAAACATGGGTATTATAGAATTTTATGTGGTAAATGATGAAGAAACCTTTTGCAAAATGCAAAACAAAAATATTTCCACATACTATTATGTCAAATATGTGTTTATTTGTGAGTTTTTCAAACATGTATTATGTTTAGTCGTATTGTAAACATGGCTTAAACTTAATAAACCAAATGTGACTTCCACTGTTACCCGCAGATAAAATTACGAATTTCTGGTAGTGGGACATTAATTAACCGAACAGCAATTACAGAGGTGGCAAGTCAGTTGACGAGTCATATTTACTGACAAAGGAGGTTCATGAGTGGTGAGAAGTGACAGCAGCAGGCATCTCTATTTTTAAAGTTCCTTTCAGCGGAGGGCACTGGGAAATCAATTATCTCGTTAGGAGCTGATCGACAGCGAAAGAAAGATGACAGATCGCGAAACTGGGAGGTTACGGGAAGGGGTCAACTTTCCAGAGGTGTCCCCTTACTTGTAGGCGTCTGCTTGTTTAAACAACAGACATCGCCATGTCGGGGTGATCGACCAGTGTTATTTACACAAGTCTGCATCGCGAGACAGAAACACTTTTTGTAATAGTAATAAAAGCGACAAATCGAATTTTGAAAAAGAAATCTTCCTAGCATCTCTTAAAAAATCCTTTATAAATTAGTTTAATGAATTGTAATATTATTTATAATGTAAATTGCTTTTATATATTTATTTTTTAGTTTTTGCCATAAATTTTTACTTATAATCCTCAGTGCCTATTGTCTATAATACTTAGGCGTAGTTTGTGGTCCAAAAATAATAAAAGATATTGTATAATCCGTAGATAATCCATACTATCAATACGCATGGTATAAAATTAACAAGCATTTTCTGTTTTATAAAGCATTTTTGGCGCCATTATTACATATAATAAATTATGTTATAAATTCATGACACAGGAAACCAGAATGAAGATATGATTTTAAGATCTGTTGGGATGAAAACAAAAGACATGATATTTTTATTAGGATTTCTAATATGTATGGTTATTAAGAGAGATGAAAATCTTGATCAACATTAATTTGGCTTTATGTAAAGCCAATGTTATTTACAGAAGTCTGGATCGCGAGGCAGAAAATGTTTTGTAATAGTAATGAAAGTGACAAATCTAATTTTGAAAAAAGAAATCTTCCTATCTCTTCATAGCATCTCTTAAAAAATCCTTTATAAGTTACTTTAATGAATTCTAATTATATTCGTAATGTAAATTGCTTTTATATATTTATTTTTTAATTTTTGCATTATTTTTTACTTACAATCCTCAGTGCCTATTGTCTATAATTCTTAGGCGTAATTTGTGGTCCAAAAAGAATAAAAGATCTTGTATAATCCGTAGATAATTCATACTATGAATACGCATGGCATAAAATTAACAAGCATTTTCTGTTTTATAAAGAGCCACGATTATATAAAAAAAAAATTACATTATAAATTTATGACACAGGAAACCAAAATGAAGATATGCGCTTAAGTTGCGTTGTGGTGGAAACAAAAGACATGATATTATTATTATTAGGATTTCTAATATTTATGGTTGTTAAGAGAGATGAAAATCTTGATCAGCATTAATTTGGCTTTATGTAAAGTCAAATTAATGCTTGGTTTATGTTTTTGGCTTGTGTCTTTTGTGTAACTTGTCTAACTTGTCATTTTGTCATTTATCTTGTCATTGTATGATTTGTCATTTATCACTTTGTATAACTTAATGCCTTTTGTATATTTTGTATTCTTTAATCCAGACTTTTTATCATCCATTTGCACACAACCATACATGATGCACGTCTGCTTTTGCCCTTTTTTTGTAAAAGTTACTTCTACTGTCTAACCCCTTTTTTTATGTTTAGAAGATTGTTTAGTTTTTCTCTCACATACTTTTGTTTGGCAGAAAGCATTTTTTAGGTGGCGATTTTATAGAAATGATTTTTATGAAACTTTCAAAATCAGTATCCACAGATTGTATGCAGCAATCTATAATCTACACTACAAATTTCGAAAGTATTTTAATGTATAATCCAAACGTTACAGGCAGGAAATAAGATAGAAGATTATGTAACTGTTATATATATTTTTTTCCAATAAGATCACAAATAATTAATGAATGATAATAATTAAATAATTTAAACTGAAATCATGTTTTTACTCCTAATTGCATAAATTAAGTATTTGTAATCATTAAACACTGCATTTCTAAAATAAGTATTTATGATACTTGTAGTTCAGATTTTATTGTTTCTTAATTTCCTGGATTTCTTATAAATTTTAAGTGTTTGGGATGAATTAGAGAATTTCCTCTGTAATATTTAGAATATAAGAAAGAAATAGATTGATAATAGCCTAAAATATTATTTTACAATTTCTTGCCGATTGTTGGCGAACCTAACAGAATAGATAAAATATATAATAAATAAAAGACATTTTTTTTTTTCACATTTGAATTTTTTTTCGGTGGATGAACGACTGTCTCAAAATTTAGGAAATGGTTAATTAAAATAAGATTAATTAATTTAAATGGTTAAAGAATACATTAGTTGAAAGAAAAGAAAAAAACTCTTTTGAAACCAAATCTTAAAAACATTCAACTAAACATCCGTTCGGTATCATTATACAAAGGATTAACTTTAAAAAAAATCACGAATTATTTCAAAGTGAAATATAAGATAAAAAAAACTCGACACGTATGCTATTCAACTCCAACCATAATCACTTCATTGTGTCAAAAAGCGTGACTCAAAAACACAACTGACATATTCCCTCCCCTTGCCACCAATAGGCGTCAATGACTATGCACCATCTCAAAAGAAAATGATCCTCGTGTGTCAAGGAAGCCTTCAAGTTGTGGATCGTGATCACGGATTGTCACGAGACGTGATTTCGGTATTTAAAATCTTCCCCCTTTTTCCACTGCTGTCTTTAAAATCTGGGCGGACGGAAATTTCCACCCAAAAAGGCGAAGACAGACAGCTCCTGTCCGCCCTGCCAACTCACGATTTCATAACTCCTCAGTCATTAAGGAGTGTCTGTTACGCGCTACTTAAATAGCTATGAAGATGTTTGTCAGTGAAATATTTTCAGGGAGAGGGTCTCTCTCGTCACCCGTTAATGAGTTATGCCGAGACCTTTCGGTCCCCCGAAGAAAATATTCCGAGCACCTCTTTTCTCTTTTCACTCGATTAAGATTCCAGGAGATCTTCTAAAATTAGAATGGGGGAAAGATGAACCCTTCGTTATTCCGACCCTGCATTGTTGTTGGGAGAATGATGAAAGAGATTGCGGCGCTTTGAGCGGAGGAGAGAATGTTTTGTTGGAAAAGTTTAGCCTCGGTTATGAAAACTGAGGAGAAGTTATTTTAAAAAGGAAAAACGTGAAGGAATCGTGGAAAATGTATGAATCGTTTATTAAGTAGTATGTCTATTTATTTATATAGTGAGATATTTAAATTTATCATTCACAATTAAATCAACTAGAAATTTTAGCAAAATGAAATTTAAGAGGATATTGCACACCTATTTTTTAAATATGAAAAGCAGGCATTTTAAGTACAGATATTACTTTCAAATAAAATGATTCATACATTTCACACGATTCCATCACGTTTTTCCTTTTTAAAATAACTTCTCCTCAGTTTTCGTAATCGATTAAGATTTTGGGAATTTTTGGATTCCATTAATGAACTCCATCTTAAATGTCTGCTTTTCATATTTGAAGAAAAAAAAAAAAGGTGTGCTATATCCTCATAAATTTTATTCTGCTAAAATTTCTAGTTGACTTAATTAAATTATTATATGAGATAATATAAAATTATATGAGATATTTAATTATAAAAATATAAGAGATTTTAATATCTTTTATTTATATGAGATTTTTTAAATTATTGTTCATAATTATATCAACTAGAAATTTTACCAAAATAAAATTTACGAGAATATTGCATACCTTTTTGTTTAAATACCCAAAGCAAACATTTAAGATGGAGTTCATTAATGGAATTCAAAAAGTTCATTAATTAATTTTCTTCCAAAACTGAAATCGCTTTAAATTAAAATTATTCACAGACATTACATTAACACAAAGGTGCAATAGTTGCCTTTTCTAATACAATTTTACATTAAAATAGGTAATAATATTTTTACAGAAACTGGTCTTGAAAAGTAAAATTGGTTTTGATATTTTTGATGATTTACTTGTCAAAATGAATTTTCAGAAACCAAAAGAAAGAGGAAAAAATTGGATTAATTTTTTCTCTTACAAATAAATTAAAAGATTAACCCAATTTTCTCTATTAAATATTATTTACAACACAATTTCAATTTTGTTTTACAGTATAACTCTGTTTCTAAATTGAAGTATAATACTCTCACGGAAATAATCATATAATAAATATAACATGATAAATACAATCAAGCAAAAATAATAAATTTAACACAATAGATACAATCACTTAACAAATATCACATTTTGTTATTCATATAAAAATATATAAATTAATTTTTGAAATGGAGAATTAATAGTTTTTATATATTATTTTTATAAAATTTATTCGTTCTAGTCAATGATTTCTTTTAGTACAACACATTATCATTATTACTGATATTTTCTCATTCTTTATATATTTTATAATCCTTCTTTGTAATTAAATGCTTTATGTTCATTAACTATCTGACATTATAAAATTTTAAAACTAGATATCGAATTTCGAATATTTTCTTATATTTCATATATTTAATAATGTGTTGTTTTTCAGAGCACCGCTTATGGTATCAAAGATGCTGCAGATCCTTGGAGAGGAATAGCTCCTTCTGCGTCTTACTATTATGATCCAAGTTTCGCAGCATATGGGTAATTGCATTTACTTACAATTAAATTAAATCAAAATTTACTAAATTGTCTTTCTTTCATTAATAAAAATATTAATTAAGCTTTATAATAATAATAAAACTAAAAATTTTGTACGTTGTCATACTTTTTCAACATTTATATAAAAATTATAAATGTTGCACATTGTTTAATGTGCAATATACACTGAAGTGACAAAAGTCATGGGATAGCAATATGCAAATTTTCAGATGGCAGTAGCATCGCGTAGAACAGGTATAAATGCGCAGAGCTTTCATTTCTGTTCAAGTTATTCATGTGAAGAGGTTTTGACGTGATGATACGACGGAATTAACAGACTTTGAACGCGGAATGTTAGTTGGAGCTAGACGCATGGATGCCATTTCGGAAATCGTTAGGGAATTCAACATTCCCAGATTGTGTATTTGCCATATGAAATTTCAGGCATAACATCCCAATGGACAGCGCAGTGGTCGACCGCCTTAACGACCGAGACCGGCGACGTTTGCAAAGAGTCGTAAATTCTAACAGACAAGCAACACTGCGTCAAATAACCGCAGAAATTAATGTGGGATGTACAAGGGACTTGTCTGTTATAACTGTGCGGAGAAATTTGGCTTTCTTGGGCTATTCCAGCAGAAGACCGACTAGAGTGCCTTTTGACAGAGCGACATCGCTTGCAGCGACTCTCGTGGGCATGAGCATATCGGTTTGTCCCTAGATGAATGGAAAACCGTGGCCTGGTCCGATGAGTCACGATTTCAGTTTAGGGCTGTTGGTAGGGTTCAGTGTGGCGCACACCCCACGAAGCCATGGACCCAAATCAGCAAGGCACTGTTCAAGCTGGTGGTGGCTCCGTAATGGTGTGGGCTGTTTTTCATGGCATGGACTTGGTCCTCTGGTGCAACTGGACTGAACATTTACTGGAAATGCTTAATATCACTTGCAGCCATTCATGGACTTCATGTACCCAAACAACGATGGGAGTTTTATGGATGACAATGCGCCATGTCACCGGGCCACAACTGTTCGCGATTGGTTTGAAGAACATTCTGGACAATTCCAACGAATGATCTGGCCACCTAGATCGCCCGACATGAATACCGTCGAGCATTTATGGGACATCTTCGAGAGGTCTGTTCGTGCCCAAAATCCTGCACCATCAACGCTTTCACAATTATGGACGTCTATCGAGACAGCATGGCTCAATATTCCTGCAGAAGACTTCCAACGACTTGTTGAGTCCATGCCACGTCGAGTTGCTGCACTTCGCCGGGCGAAAGGAGCGCCGACACGATATTAAGAGGTATCCCATGACTTTTGTCACTTCAGTGTATAAGCTTTTTAATATAATAATAACTCTTTAATTTAATTACTAAACTCTTTAATTAAATAACTTCTTTTTAATTAATTTATTAATTTATTAAATTAAATACTCGAATAACATATATAATTTAACTATTTAAGCATATTTAATAAAAAAACCCATTTTTTTTTTTGTTGTAGAAATTTACTTTTTATTCCTCATTTTAATTATTTGTTCCTCGTTTAAAAATCTGAATAGAAATCAAGAAGCTATTTTCTCATAGAATTCAAAGAACTTATTTAAAATTAAAGAACAAACACTTATTTTTGTAAAGTTATTTTTATGTTTTGATCATTAAATACGCCTTATTTTTTAAATACATTTTTACAGTAGAAAATGAATTATTTTTATTAAAAAATTATGCACTTAAAAAAAATCCGCAATCATTAAATAAGGCGACATAAACAGGTCTACTCAATTTTAAAAGTTTATGGTACGCCATTTATTATTTTAGTAAATAAAATGAATATTCTAATTTGCTACTGATTTCATTTGATAGTTGTTCTCCTCATTCACACTTTTGAACAATTTCTTTTAAATGTACAACATAAGAAAAATGCTTAAAATGCTTATGTTTCTGCATTTTTTCATAGTTATTTATGCCTTCAGAAATTTATTTAATATGAATATTTTGTCAAAATATAAAAACAAAACACACTATATTTGCTCATAAACAATATGATGCAATATGAAATGTTCGGGTCATTTGTTTTATATTTGGCATGTTGCTTATTTTTGCAATAACTTACATTCTGAATATTACGAAGAGAATGCAGCAGTAGTTCAACGATCTAACACTTAGATAAGAAAAAGTCGAAAATAACAATACCGAATACGTTTTAAAAAGATTGTCGTTCATCTGCGGTCAATCAAGCGCTATACTGTCACCCATAATTCATTGAAATTTCATTTCGTGTTTTAGTTAGTTGATTTTCTTAAAAAAAATTAAAACACTTACAGTGTAATTCTTTTAAGAGCTGCCATCAAGAATTTTTTTATTCATCAAACTAAAAAAAGTAATTTATCTAAAAGGTAAAATTACCTTATATCAATTTTTTATACTATTAATTGAAAAGAAATGTAAAATAGGAATAAAAATAAATACACAAAAGGCATAAAACAATATAATAAATAAATAAAATAATAAATTATTAATAAAATTAATTAAATAATAAAATAATAAATTTATAATTAAATAAAAGCATAAGACATAATATTGCAAATTTACTGACAAAAAATTAATGAATTAACAAAATTGAAATACAATATCAAGTAATCAATATACTGCATTAAATTTTTTATACATATGTATTATCATTTTATTTGATAAGGGTGTTAGTTATAGTATATTAGTAAAACTTTAAATAAAATCTGCCAAAGAAAAATAAAATGATGACATTGAGAATAATTTCATGGCAATGCCAGTTCAAGATTAAATTCAAACTTTCCTTAACAGTTACCATAAAAAAAATAGACTAATTATATTACAAGTACTATAATAACAGGTATTATAATAGTTATTACAGGTACCATAATAAATAGACAATAGATTTCTACAATTGGCCTATAAATCCCCATGGCGTTTCATTTATCATAACGAAACAGTTTTTGAAATCACAGTCTCTACCGAATTTTTTTTTCTGCTATTAACTTTAATTTTAATTTTAATTATTAAACACAATGCTTACAAAAGAAATATCTATGCGTCATTGTTGAATGTACATTATTTTTATAATGTTGAAATACATAATCCATCTAATATTAATAAATAATATAAATACTTAATTTATTAAATATATAGTTATGCAAATTCTCTGGATCCTTCTTAACCCAAGAATTACTTTAGCTACCTTTAAAAAAACTATCTATTAATATGTGTAACACAGAATAGTATTTCAATATGCCATATTTTAATGCAATCCATCCCTTCTACAGATACGGCGGTTTGGATTTCAACGGGGCGCGTCGCAAGAACGTGACCCGCGACTCCACGAGCACCCTGAAGGCGTGGCTGAACGAGCATCGCAAGAACCCCTACCCCACAAAGGGCGAGAAGATCATGCTGGCCATCATCACCAAGATGACCCTCACGCAGGTCTCCACGTGGTTCGCCAACGCCCGCAGGAGGCTCAAGAAGGAGAACAAGATGACGTGGGAGCCCAGGAACAAGATGGACGCCGACGACGTCAAGGACTACGACGACGACGACGACGGAGACGACGACGTGCCCAGCAAGAGGGGTAGATCGGACAGGGTGGACAGTGATGCGCGATCCACAAGGTGCGAAAGTGACGATGATGGGGACAGGAGGATGGCTAATTGTGATGATTCAAGTATGACATCAGAAAACATGTTTATTTTCTTTTAAACAAAGATAATTTGAAACTTCTAAATGTTAATATGGTATAATCATGTCATATTTAGAATTGTGTTTTAAAAACAGAAATCGAAAGATTGAAGAAATTTATAATCTTATTTTTAGTTTTTCATAAGTAGAAAATTAAAAAAAATATATATAACACTCAGGGCTTTTATCAAGGCACTTTAATTGAGTGCGTATTTATAGTATTGTCCCCATTGCAATGATGACTCTTTGGAGAAATTCCAAGCCTAAAAATTTCTAATTAAATTTAAAGCTTATAAATTCGTGACTTATATCATGATTTAAATAAAAATTCCGGGTATAGAATGTGTTTTATCATTTATTAAAACATCTGGACATTATGCAAAACAATATTTTTTTAAAATTGTCTTTACGTTTAATTTTGAATCAATAGACGAAGAATACAAAATCACAAGATGATAATTTTTGAGAATTTTAATGGAACATATGGCAATATCTCAATTGCACTTGAAAAGTTACAAAAATTGTAAATTCTTCTCTAATCGTAAAAACTTTCAATGTTATCTTATTATAAATCAGAAACATATTTTTTTTAAATTAACTAACACAAAACTTGTATGCTATTAATTATATAACATATAATTGAATACTGTCAAAACAAATTTATGAAGACGCATAATTTCATCTTTCTTAGAGGCAACACGCATTTTAATCTGCTCTGTTTATTGACATAAATTGAACAACGACAGCTTATCAGTAATTATAATCACACCAAAATCAATAAATAGTATTCCATGAATAAGACTACAGGCACCCAAACAGTGTTCCCCACCTGAAAAATGAATCTCTCAATTTTTAACATGTTCCCTGGAAAAGGGAACGGAACACTACAGGAATAAGTCTGTGCAAGCAGGCAGTATCCGACGACACTTCATTTGCATGTAAATGAAAACGGTCTGCAGAAGTGATCATCTGGACGTGTGCTTCCACCCCCACCACCCCCTCTACTTTTAGATCTCTTTCTCTTAGAACAAATTCCCGGCTGGCCATATTTATTAAAACCTCCCTTCCCCCAATGTTCCCCCCCCCTTTCCCAGTCGAGGTTGCGTCATTGCCTGGGCTAATCTTCATCACCTCTTTCTCCCGTTAACTTTGCTGCACTTTTTTATTCTTTGCTTTGAACACGTTTCATTTTTTAAGGTCCACGTGTCCTCATTTTCTCCTTTTCATTCATTACCTAATTACATTTTCTTCCGTCTAGAAAACGTTTTAATTTATCTTCCACCCCGAGATTTTATTTTTCCCCTAAGCTACCCCCTTCTTCCCTCGGCCTTTAACATCCACTTGTTGTTGTGTGCTTAATTATGCGAGCATTAGACCCCTTTTGGCTTTGGGGTTTTCACCCCGCCGTGGTATTGACGGAATATGCAAAGGAGTTTTGGTGTCGTAGCCTTTTTGTGTCTCTCCAGTTATATCAGTTTGTCTTCTCCAGTTTTCTTGCATTTTTACCTCCGATATTCCTAATTTGTTATTTAGAACACTTTTGCTAAAGAAAAATAAATTACTTTGAGCGAATAATTAATACATTGTGGAAAATGTGTAGTCCATAGTTCGTTGTATCACAAAGTAGTATCTTTCGTTTAAGTCATACTTAGTTAATATTCATGGTTTTTAATAAGACGATAAGTGTTTTTCTGCATAATATATGAATTTTAATTGGTAAATTTAAGAATAATACTCAAAAATATAATAATTTTTGTTAATTAGAAAATTTACTAAAAGTTTTTCAATTAACCCTTAAATAATTATAATAGTGTAATTAATGAAACCATTAAAATATACTATACTAAACAACAACATAACTTTACATACAATCTATAGATATTCTACTTATCACTTTACTTATAACTTTAATTTACATTACACAACATTACACATTATGTTGTTACACATTACTTTACATACAATCTATAGATAGCCCACATACAATGCATAGATAACATAATTAATACATTTATCATATAAAAAATATAAAAAATAAAACAAGTAATATTAAAAAACAATGGAGCCCATTTTCAAAACATAATCGAAAATTAAACCGATAAAATAATGAATTTTTCTGACTACGTTTTGTTTTAGCAGAAATTTTTATATAGTTAGTTAAAATAACTTTGAATTATAATTAAAATGAACATAATTTAATTTTAATTTAGCATAATTTAATTTTAATTTCATTTAATTTAGGAATGAATATAATTTATTTTTAATTTCATTTTTATGTCATGTATGTTATAATACATATATTATCTTTTTCGTATTTCAGTAGATAGTGCTGGACATTATTCATCTGCTCCTCAAATAGCTGGGCGACCTTATCAACTCTTACCCCATCATCGTGACAAGACCACCAACGGTGGTCCACCTCTCGAGAATGGAAGCAGAGACTCCTCACTTCTACCTACCTCCGAATTCACACCCACAGACAGCTCATCTTCACCAAACCTACCCGACATCCAAGCCCTCATGCGTTCGTCTCCAATGGATCACAAAGATAGGCACTCCAGCATGGACTCTTCGAAAAACCCTAACTCACCATCGGCAGTCGATGAGGAAGATCGCTCAATGGCTGGTGGCAATAATAAACCTAAGATTTGGTCATTGGCGGACACTGCTACAAGCAAAAGTCCACCTCCACCTCTAGCTGGTGGAAGTGGTCCCCAAGAGTCTTCTGGTGGCATGATGGACATGTTGGGACACTGCGGTTGGTTCTCGGTGAATCCTTACCAGGTGACAAATCCGTCGTCGTCTTTAGGTAGTTTCAGTGGTTATCATCCTCATCCTAGTGCTGCGTTCACATCTCCTGGAGGTCATGGAGGATCGTGCTCCTCCATGCAAGGTTTTGTCCCACCGCAAACAGACACCCCACCTCAGACGCCACCTAACATGAAAGTATCTTCTACTTTGGGATCGACAGGTTATCTTGGAGTTCAAGGGGGACATCTATATCAGTCAGCAGCTGGCGTCTCTGCTATTCAAGGTAGGCACATAAATGAACTGTTCATAATTTCTTCCTAGAAGAAGAACGGTTTTTTTGTTTGGTTTATAGGAACTTCTGACAATATTACTTGCAATATTAGACCTCTTACAATATGGCTTGTAAAGCTTTTAATACATTTACAACATACTTTTAAAGTAGAAAAATTCTTGCGATTTTTATAGTGATTTGTTCGAAAATTTTATCTGATTTAAGCATTACGAAAACTGGATTTAATTCAATTGAGGATTTCGACATTTTATCTATTCATTTTTTCAAGTAAATTTTTAATTTGATTTAAAGCATTATTATTTTTTATCTCATTTCGTTATAATTAAATTTATTTTAATGGAATGGGGTTTTTAATTATAAAATCTTCTTTGGGATGGGACTTTTAATTGGTACGATTTCTTTTTATATGCAACAAAACACATTTGAAACCTAATAAATTATAATTTTCACCCATGGAGATATAAAAAAACGAGTTTGTTCAAACTTGTTTGTTAATTTTTTTTTTTTTTTTTGAAAACAAAATTTAATTTTATTTTGAAGGTCATACAAATAAATGAAAAATTGACTAGAATTTTGAATTGACCTAATTTTAGCATTTTTTTTAAAACCTATTGCATTTATAAAATATATGGAAAACGATAAATCAAACATAAAAAGAATAATTTCTTTTGCAAGTGATTTATGAAAATAAGAAATGAACCAGATTCAGAAATATATTTGTTTTCAAAGAATCGAATTCAAATCATTTCGATCAATTACCAATTATCGAATCAAATCGGAAATAATACTGTTTAGTTTAAAAAAGACTACCAAAATACTCTTCTTCATAAAATGAAAATTACCAAAAACTTGTTTGATTAAGAGGAGGATAATTTTCCCTCTTAAATACAGTATTATATAATGCCCTATTAACGAATTGATAAATTGGATAACAGATAGATTGATAGATAGATAATGGATTGATTAATGGATGGATTGATTCATTCATTAATCAATCCATTAATCACCTTTCATTAAAAGTGTACCTATTCTTTCTTGCTTACTTTCTAAAATTAAATAAATACACATATATATATATGCAACTCATAATTGTTTTTCAAACTGCTATCTCAAATTAGCTCGCTTGTTACTCATTGTTCTAAATTTAAAAAATAATTTAAGTATTGGAAAATAACCTATTTATGACCTGCATTTAAATTATTAAAAACAAATAAATGCACGTGAAGCTTATTTTCAAATCTCAATTTTTTTATACGAATTGGTTACAATGCCTTTCTTTCCCTTCACGTCAGTTACCTAAAAAGGCCTGCACACTCTAACCAAATAAGCAAATTATGCCCACACACTATATTGTAGGTAGGTTGAGTGAGAGCAAAAATAATTACCACTGATAACTGTCCATCTGCCAAGTATCATTTTTCGACGAGTTTTCTCTGCAGCTGGTCTCTGGTGTCTCTTTAGCTGGCGGGCAACGACCCTGGGTGGACGTTATACGAATCAGCTGCTCCCGGCCTTTTTGTTTTAGCTGCCTAGGCAGCGTAACCTATACTCCGCGCCCGACTGCCCTGTAAATTAACCCGCGGACATCGAATTTCTGGTCACATCTCAGGGCAATAAAAGTGCAATGATTATTCATATGAAATTTGAATACGTGTGGTTGAAACGGCGTGCTTAATATGTTTTTGAATATTTTGAATTATTTAAAAGTAAAATATGTTGTAGATTGTCCAACTGGTTTAAAGATCAACATAAAAAGAGGAAAAAAATCTGGTTCAATTGTTCAACTGGTTTAATGACTAACGTAAAAAGGGAAAAGGTTTCTGTCGTTTTACCACTTTCAACGTTCTTTAAAAAGGGATGAGGCTTTTTCTTGAAAATTTACTGTTACTGTTTCTTAATTGGTCTCATATGTTAAACTAATTTTATTGAAAATGAGAAAACTGATGCAAATAGATTTGCAAATTAAAAACCCAAAAGCTGGTTTATGAGAATTAATGTGTTTTATTCTATATATTTATTGATGTATTTCGAGTATTAAATTTAAAATAACGTACTTGTTAATGGTAATTCAATTGCATGTAAAATGTCACATTTGCTGTATCATAGGTTCTGGTCACATCTCAGAGGTAGTCGCAATAAGAGTTAACTGTAATGTTTATTCATATGAAATTTGAATACGCGTGGTTGAAATGGCGTGCTTAATATGTTTTTGAATTTTTTGAATTATTTAAAAGTAAAATATATTGTAGATTTGTCCAACTGGTTTAAAGATCAACATAAGAAAAGGGGAAAAATGGTTCAATTGTTCAACTGGTTTAAAGGCTAATATTAAAAGGGAAAAGAGTTCTGTCGTTTAACCACTTTCAACATTCTTCAGAAAGTGACGAGGCTTTTTCTTAATTTACTTAATTAATAAATACTACTTAATTTACTTAATTAATAAATACTACTTAATTTACTTAATTAATAAATACTACTTAATTTACTTAAAGGTTTAAATTTACTTTTACTGCTTCTTAAGTGGGCTTATAAGTTAAATTAATTTTATTAAAAATGAGAAAATTGGTGTAAATAATTTGCCAGTAAAAAGTCGAAAAGCTGGTTGTTGTTATGTTTTGTTCTGTATATTTATTAATATTTTTTGTGTATTTAATTTAAAATAGCTCTTGTAGCCACTAATGAAATTTGAATTGTTGATGGTAATTAAATTACATGTGAAATGTTACATTTGCTGTAGCATAATTTGATATTATTTTCAACTGAAAAGTCTCCAATAATAAAGCACAACATGTATTGTACGTTGGCCTTGCTTTATGTCTAAATTTTTTTTCTTAGCATTAAAAAGTAGTTTTTAATAAAATTAATGTGTTAATTTGGCAGTTATACTTAGCAATCAATAAAAAAAAAAATAGGTCCATGTTGCCAAAATTTCAATATTTTTTATTAAACTATATGGTTCTAGGTAACTTTATTTTATGTTAGCGCTAGTCACTTGACCATTCCGGCCTTATATATATATAATATTAATAAAATATGCTTTTGAAACAAAATTAAGTTATTTTGCTTGAAGTTCTATTATAAGATGCTTAAAATTCTGTAATCTAATTCTTATAATTTCTTCTAATTCTTCTAATTTTTACTTACAGCAAATAAAAATGGCAAACCGTATATATTTTTAACAGGCTTTAGAAAAAGAAAAAATACGATAAAATTCTTCAAATGTAAAAATTTAATTTAATTTTTTTAATTCCTAAATTTACATTTATTAATCTAATAGAAACACATAATTTTGTAACTATTTCTTTCATGTAATTTGATGCGATTTTAATTTAAAATTCTTGAAAAATTCGAAAGGGTGAACTAACAAATCAATAGTACAAAAAGGGAGCTCGCTAAAGGTCTTAAAATTACCGAAATGAGTAGATGGAGAATTGTAATATCTAATATTTCTAAATAGAGAATGTTAATGCGTAACAGACTTTAGAAAAAGAAGAATAAAGTTCTTGTAATATCTAAATTTATGTTTATTAATCTAATAAAAACACATAATATTGTTAACTATTTCTTGTATATAACTTGATGCAATTTTATTTTAAAATTGTCATTGCTTGAAGGGTTATTATAAGATGCTTTAAATTCTCAAAATTTTGTAATCCTGTTTCTTTCCATTTACAGCAAATTAAAATGGCGGACCGTTTATATTTTTAACAGGCTTCAGAAAAAGAAAAATTGCGATAAAATTCTTCTAATTTTTAAATTTATATTTATTATTTTAATATAAATACATAAATTTGTAACTATTTCATGTACGTAACTTGATGCAATTTTATTTTAAAACTATCCATAAAATTCGCTTTGCTTGAAGTGCTAGTATAAGATGCTTTAAATTCTTACAATTCTGTAATCCTGTTTCTTTTCAATTGCAGCAAATAAAAATGGCGGACCGTATTCATTGAGCAGTCACAGTCGATCCTATCGGCAAGAATCGGCAGCTGAAGATTATTCTTCTACCGGACACTTTCGGTCGACGGCCATGCAGTAGAACTATGCAGCATGCAGCATTGCTCAGTTTATCAAGATGTGTAAAGGGACTTGACAAGCGAAAGACAGAGATTTAAGACCTGAGTCGCCACTGCAAAGATTGGAGACTGGATGTCCAGTAAGAGGCTGGTCCTTTACGATGTCACGCTGACTGTCTAAACCAAGGAAGAAAAGCACATTACTTTTAAACTTCATCTTTTACAAAAAATCCATGTTTACTACATATATATAGATGGAGATTAATTTTAGGGAGCAGATAATGAAAAAGAAAAAAATTAATCAATCCCTTATTGAGACACACTTCTCTACCATGATCTTTTTCTTTTCTTTTAGTATTTAACAGGCTTTGATAACAGTAAATCAGATTGCTCAACATATTATAATGTACATATTGTATTGAGATTGTTTTAGAAGTTGACTGTGTTGTAAAGTTTTTTTTCCTCTAATAAGGATTCACTTTCAGTTATGCAGAAATGAATCTTCATTTGATTTTTAAAGTGAATCAAATAATAAGAGAGTCATTGGAGCGATGAGTAATTTTAAGTAGTTATTTAGAGTTATGAAACTTATTTATAGATTTAATTGTACATACAATGACTGTAAATACTTATTCGAATTAATAAAATCCTCCAAGACTTTTCTATGGGCATCTGCAAATTGCTCACCCTTATTAAAATGATGGCAATAATATGACACGAGTTTCTTTTTCACATTTTTCAAATACATTGTTATGCTGATGAAAACGCAATTTCTTTACAATTAAAATTTCCATGGACTTTTGAGCAAAATTCAAACAGATTTCAATCTTGTTTTTATGTAATGTGTTAACTAACACTATAGAGAAATTTTGTTATGTGATGTGTATAATTAACATTACAGAAATTTTTATTGTTGATTTCCTTTAAATGAGTTTTTTTTTAATCATTCAAATTTTTGACAATGTATATTATTTATGGCTATAATAATTGAGAAAATAATTATTGCCAATTATATTGTAAGTAAACAAACATAAGCCAGAAATCATACTACAAGCAATATATAAATATATATAGTATAACGATTAATTCAAAAATTTGTAATTATCACCATTAAAAGTTTTAAATAATCCTTGAAGTCATACGAGAAAAACATTTATAGAGATTTAAAACATATAAGTCTTTTAAAAATAGACGTTGACAATAGAAATCCCCTTGATTTTATAACATTTATTATAAATAATATTAAATTAGAAATGTGTTTACATTTTGAAACAATTTATAAATTTAACTTAAGTAAAAAAAAAATAAATAATAATAATGTAATTTGTAAAACAAATTTTCAAATATGTACAATAATTGGTCATTATTTATTATTTTGTAAATTATTTAAACATAATTCTACAATGTTAATACAATTAATCTAATTTATTAGTGTAAAATATAGTTAAATTTTCACATATTAAATATAAAATTCGTTATTTAAACGTACTAGAAACACACATTTATGTGTCACATTATAAAAATAACATTCTTCATTAATTACATCTTAAATAATAAAGGAGAATATGTAAATCATAAATATAAAACGAAAAGTTTAATAATGGAGCTACTAAAAATTTTTTAAGCTGCAATTAGCTTTCTAGTCTAAGAATTATACATTTAAAAATTTTAATTTATTTTAGATATAAAGAATGTAGCAATGAAATAAGAAATTTTACTATCAAACATATTACAGTCATGCGAATTTTCCTTTTTGAAAGGTAAATTATATTTAAAAAAATGCATAAATAGTAAATTAATTAAATTAATTAATTAATAGTAAATTATATTTAATGGTAAACTAAAATTAATAAAGGGTAAATTATATTTAATAAGGAATTAACGGTAAATTAAAATTAATAAAGCTTAAATTAGATTTAATGCTAAATTAATGGTAAATAAATATTAATAAATGGTAAATTAATAGTAAATAAAAATTAATAAATGATAAATTACAATTAATAAACGGTAAATTATATTTAGAAAGAAAGACAAATAATATTTTTTGAATAAAAATACAAAAAAGGAAAATTTTATTTAAAAAATACTTCTTATAAGCTATATGACATCATTACTACCAAGGTAAATTTCTCCAATTGATCTTTTTAATGTAAGGCACTAAATCCTTTTTAAAGTTTTAAAATAGATCTATTAAAAAAATTTAAATAACCAATAAAATTACATTGCATTAAAACTTAGATTTAAGGAATTAAATAGTCCCAGTACAAAAATTTAGAATACGCATTACGTTTAATGCAAGACAGATTACTTCTTTTTTCAAATTTTATTTTGAAATTACCGGTGGAATTTTAGAATGACAGAAATTTTTCTATCATTTTGAAACATAAATTGAGAAATTATTCTATTACATGTAAAATAAATCAAAATTATTTTTCATAATCTTTACGCAAAATTACTCATTGAATTTTTTTTTTTGAAAGGGAAAATTAATAAATCAGAGCAAATAAAAAAGAAAAACAACCAAACAAGTAAAATAAAACACTTTATTTGCATTATAAACTATTTACTTTTCTACATATTACACTTTTTTTTACAAAATTCTAATTAGTCTGTTATTCACAGAAATATATGTAATTTTGAGGATAAAACAATTTACATTAGCGATTATGGATAATGAGTGATTTATGTTAATTTAAGTGGAGATGGTTTATGGCGAAACTGCTTTCTGTATACATAAGAATACTTGTACTTTGTATAGTGATTATTAAAAAGAGAATTTCCTTCTACTATATATCACTTGCCTGTGATAGCTTTCTGTATACATTTCACTCAGTGTAGATGAAATGGATTTTATTCAGAAATGTATAATGTAAATTTTATGTATATATTAAAATCTCCCCGGGTTTTCTCTTACTGTCTTTCTGTATGTATGTTTGTCTCATATCATTGTACATAACAAATATTTAATAAATCACGTTTTCTCCTCTATAAATTCTTTTTCTTATTTCGAAAATGTTTAATATTGTATTTTCAACATCTTTAATACAGTATTGAATTAAAATGTTTTGATAATTTGTCGTATAATCTTAATCAAGGGTGGCCAACCCAAATGATCTTGCGGGCCACTTTGGAAATACACCATAACTCCACAGGCCGCCTATAAAATTATATATCCCCATATTAGATTTAGACTCACTATAGACATTTTTTTGGAGTGAAAAATTGAAACTTAATGAGTTATTATTATTGTGTTTACTATTATTCTTACATGTAAACATAGATAATATAATAATAATGATATTAACGGCATATTGTAATGAAATATATAACACTAAAAATGAAATAAAAAAAGTTGTATAAATATAAATGAAATAAAAAAATATGAAATCATTAAAAAATATTTATTTTACTAGTGCGATATTTGTTTGCGCAAGAATATTATTTTAAAATCAAAGTTAATATTTTCTTATAATTTCGACAGCTAATTTTTGAATATATGGATACACAAATAATGTATTTTTTTAATACATTGGTTTTCACTACTTTGTAAAAGTGTGAAAAATCTCACGAGCCAAAAAAATAATTACACACTTTTATAAATAATTCAAATTACTAATTACAACACTTCAATAATTACATCTGTACTAGACTAAATGATGCGTCAAAATATTGTTGTTTGCACCTGTTAATAATAATTAAGACAATAATTTAAGTAGAATAAATCTTTTTTATGCACGCAATGTCAAAATTTTATTATGATTATAGCCTCTCCAATAAACCATTTACAATTTCAATAAGTTCATTTTAAAAGGTTTAATATATGAAATAAATTAATTTTAAATAATTTAAATTCATTTTAAATTTAAATTTCTTAAATTAATTTTAAATAGTTTAAATTCATTTTAAATTTAAATTTCTTAAATTAATTTTAAATAGTTTAAAATGTGAAATATATTCATTTTAAATTTTAATTTTTTAAATTCATTTTAAATAATAATTTTTAATAAATAATTTAAATTCAATTTAAATAATAATAATTCCTTTTAAATAATTTAAATTCTATTTTAATAATAATAATCCCTTTTAAATAATTTAAATTCATTTTAAATTTTAAATTTTAAATTTCATTTTAAATAATAATTTATTTTATATAATTTAAATTAATTTTAAAATTAAAATTATTAAAATTTTTAAATTCATTTTAAATTTAAATTTTTTAAATTCATTTTAAATCCATTTAAAATAATTAATAGTAAAAATTTAATAAATAATATATTCATTTTTAAGTATTTAATTATTATTTAAAAAATCATTTTAAATAATGATGAATTAGTTTAAATAATTAAAGATAATTTTAATAAAAACTAAATTTTATTAATTTTCTATGTTATTATATTACCTATTGCCAAGTTATTCACAAGGTTCTGAAACTGCGGGATTAGAGTACAACAAGTAATATAAAAAAAAAAAATTTAAAGTCAATTCCTACTTTTTTTCATTATATTGCAGAAAATCCTTTATAAATAATTTTCGTTCATTTTTTTTAAGTTTATCTGGTGCCATCTATTGGTAGATATATGTAACTTTAAAAAAAAAAATTAATTAAATTTAATTACTATTTGAAAAAACTATATTAACATCCAGTGTCATCCACTACAAGCTCAAAAAAAAAAATGTATTTGAACTTGAGTGGATGAATAAAAAGTATTTTATTAACGATTGAAAATTTGAACAAGATATATATAGGGAGAGTGTGAGCTAATAGAAGGAATTGAAAAAGAACACTATTGGGTTGAAATGAAGGAGTACTTGCAGAAAAAATCAAAATATCCAATGTTAACTTGGAAGAAAACAATGAAAAGTGTATACAAAAACGGTCTTCAATGCAATGCAGTTATATTTTGTAGCTCTTGGTTGAAGTTTTGAATATGAGTTAAAGAGGAATACGCAATTTCAAAACACTACTGTTCCTGTTATTTACAGCATTAATACGAATGTGATGTTATCTTCCTATAAAATTTGAAACCAAATATTTTTAAATAACTTATAATATAAAATCATAATTTGTTTACATATTTTGAGAAAAATTGTTTTTAAAAATAGGATAAACTAATTCAGTAAATTTTCAACTTTAAAATATGAGGCATAATATTCACACAACACGGCCATTGATTAGTTATAAAAAAATAAAAATTTTACTGATGGCTTCCAATACTTTAATTATTTTTCCACGTCATCATTCTTCTTCTAGCGCTTTTGGTACAGAGAAATAAGATTTTTTTTTAGATTTCACTGTACTTTAAGATTTTTAGACGTAGTTACTAAAACGTAGTTACTGAAAATAATGTGCATAGCGGATGATTTGAGGATTAATTTGTACAAGTTTTAAATTCTAAAATTAATAAAAAGTTCTGGAATTACAGGCAAATTTTTTTACTTAATAATAATGTTAAACAAAAAACTAAATTCTTGTTATATAAAACCCTTATTAGACCTATTTTGGCTTATGGCTCTGAAACTTGGAATTTGGCAAGATCTGATGAGGGCCATTTGGGTATATTTGAGAGGAAGAATTTAAGGGCTATTCATGGAGGTGTTAAGGAAAGTGATTGTTGGAGAAGACGGTACAACGCAGAAATTTATAAATGCTATAAAGACCCAGATATTATAAAATTTATTAAGATCAATTGATTAAACTGGGCGGCTCATATATTTAGAATGAATAATTTAAATCCTGTAAAAAGGCTCGTTTTGGCAACTCCACAGGAACAAAGACGAAGAAGACGACCCAAATTGAGATGGATAGACGCAGTTGAAACAGAGTTTGCTCTACTAAAGGTTGAGAATCGGAGGACCATTGTCACCCAGAGCAATACATGGAAATCTCTTCAATGGAAAGCTTTGGCCCACCCTGGGCTGTCGTGCTATTGATTATGATGAATAATAATGTTGCAGAACATGTGAATTATTTCAGGAAAATGTCTCCAAATTTTATATATTTATTAAATTGTGAACTATTCATCATCTGCACTTGATTACTTTTCTTTTTAGAGCTATTAGGATGTAATTATAGTCAATAATTTTGCAATAAAGTACATTTTATAGAAATCAAGTTCAGTGTGTCAATTATTTTTCGTCCTAATCTCCAATACTTAAAGAATTGATAATTTTGCAAAACTAGTTTATCATTTTATGCTTTTAATTTTTAATAAATTAATTTTTAATGTCACAACTTTATTTATTTTCAATTTTAATTTTATAATAAAAAGTTAGTTTTATGAAATAAATTTCCGATAAAACATAAGATATAGGTTTTTATTTTCTCTAACATAAATAACGCTAAAAGGAACTTTATAGGACGCTTAATTTTGTGAAATTTCAAGAAACTGTTAGTCGACAAAGCATTCTTTTTAGGTTTAGAAATATACGCATAAAAGGAAAGTTTATATACATTTATCTAAAGAGGAAACTCATTTTAATTTTGTCCATGTTTTTGCGGAAAGTAACTGTAGGTCCGGTCTGTTTAGCCCTCGTGTGCACAAAATGGCCATAGAGCGATCAACCAAACCAAACCAATATTTAAAGGATTGGTAATTTCACAAAACTAATTTATCATTTTTAAATTTTTAATAAAATAATTTTTAATGACTTTATTAATATAAGGTAACTTTCATATAATTTAATTTCACAACTTTTACAAGAAACTATTAGTTGACAAAGCATTCTTTTTGGTTTAGAAATATATGCATAAAAGGAAAATTTCTATGAATTTATCTGAAGAGGAAACTCATTTTAATTTTGTCCATGCTTTCTGAGTTTTTAGGGAAAGTCGAAGAAACCAGTCCTGAGAGAAACTTCCTCAAGTCTTTTTTTTTTCTTTTCATTTTGGTGATATTTCGCATTGGAGATGCCGGTGATAAGACGCAGTTGTTTTACCAACTAAATTGAGTGGTTGGATTCTTATCTCTTATCAGTAAACTCGAGTTTAGAGAAGTCTTCACCATTGATAATGATTTGTCAATTGACGAAACGCTTTCAAACAAAGGCGTATAAGTTTATTTAGCGATAATGTATCTCTCTCATAATACTGCGACGCAACAAATTTTGATAAGGCCGAATAATCAGGTGGGTTTGATTCTTCGTATTTACAGAAATGTCAAAGGCTATAAATTAGAAGCATTACGTTCAGGGAAATTGATAAGGTATAAAACACGATGAAAGAACAAGAGGCTATTTAGTAGATATGTCTGATAAATGCATCTATTTGTCAAATGCTTTAATTTATTTAATTTAAAAATTAAGTTGATTTTTTTCGGTTGAACAATGTGAAAAACAAAATAATTTTGATTATGTTAGCACGTCTCAGGTAAAAAGTACATTTAATGAGTGGTGTATTTTTCCAAATAAATTTTTCAAGGATATTTATTAGAGGATAAAAAAATATATCAAGAATAAGATACTTATGCCAAATGCAAGAAAATATAATCCAAACGGTAAAAAGTAAAAAGTTACCAGAACTCTGCATTAAATTTTGGGGAATTGTTTCATATTATCAACATAAAATTAAAACAAAGTTAAAAATTCAACGCCAAATATTTAGTAAACATTCAAATGAGTTTGAAGTGTTTTTATGTAAGCCTTCATATTACTTTAACTTACTTTTTAATATGTTTTTAGACATCCAATTGTATAAATTTATAGTCGGTTAAAAATATAATAAAATATAAAACGTTCTGTAGTCATCTATGATCATATATAAAGTAAAATCAAATCAATTTTTGTTATTTCTTATCCCATTTGGTAGAGAGAACATCTAGAACAAGTCCAAGAACCCGTATGGTTTCATGGAAGGAGAAAAGGGAGAGGGATGTTGTTGGAGCATCCATTGGTAGAAATTTGACCTGGAAGTATGACGCTGATTTTTCACGAGGTAGGATTGTCAGCCCTACGCCCAACGTTATACAGTCATATTAGACAGGGGCCTATAGTTTAAAGTGGATTCCGAACCACTACAAACACCCATGGCACCGCCGGAACTCGAATCCGATTTCTGTGGCACCAAGTTCTCATCACTCAGCCATCAGGCCCTGAAGCAATTTTTTAAAAGTTTAAAGGAAATTTATGATTATGTGATTTATCTTATTGATATGAGGAATGATTTTAAAACAACTTTATCACAATAAACTAATTTTTATCTCGCATTTAAGCTTTAATAACACATTAATCAGCCAAGCTATATTTTTTATATTGAACAAGTGTCATGTGTTCTACTATGTTTACAAGTGTCATGTGTTCTACTATGTTTACAAGTGTCATGTGTTCTACTATGTTTTGTTGTGCTAGTTCTGATTGTAGAATTTTTAACTGAAATTTTACTTTTGTGAATGAGTTAAACCAAGAACATTTCTATAATTCATTCCTTTAAAAAATACTTTTGCAATCTCTGATTGAGTCTATTTATTTTTCAAAGCATCATCTCGCATTTAAGCTCGACATACTAGCATTTAAGCTTTAATAACACATTAATCAGATTAACTTTTTTTTATATTGAAAAAGTATTATGTGTTCTACTATATTAAAAAGTAGAAAACATGATAGTCAAGTATCATGCGTTTACAATAATGCTAGTTTTGACTGTAGAAACTTTTAATTGAAATTTTACTTTTGTAAACTGAATCAGCTAAGACAGGAAAATTTTTATAATATATTCCGAGAATAAAAATCTTTTGTAATCGCGATTGAGCCTAGTTATCTTTCAAAGCCTCATCCTACATTTAAGCTCGTCATATTACCACTGCAAATGAAGAAACCAAATATCTATCATGGCATTTATAATTAAAGATTAATCTATATTTGTGTCACTGTACAAGTTATTTTCTCACACTTTCGAATCAACATCCATCAAAATCGAGAACAAAAACAATTAAAAAACTCCACCGAGTTTAATTGCAAAATAATTTTTTCTCTTTATTTGTTTGCTCTTTATCTCTTTATCAGTTCTTTAAGCATCATCTCAAATTTAAGCTGGACGTAAGTATTACCACTGCAAATGAAAAATCAAAGATTTGGCATAGCTTTTAGTATAAATAAAGGTTACATTTTTAAATCATATTTGATTCCACATTTATGCCATTAATAAGTACAAGTACTTGTTAAAGTTACAATAAGTACTAGTTATTTTCTCACACTTTCGAATCGTCATCCATCAAAATCGAGAACAAGACAATTAAAAAACTCCACCGAGTTTAATTGAAAAACAATTTTTTCTCTTTATCTATTCGCATCCGGTGAACTTGGCCGATGAAAAATTTCATCTCTTAGCTGCCATCGCTTCGAGATCTCACGAGGGAGAGCGACATGATTTCATACTTGCCCAGAGGACCTGCAAAAGAAGCGGCACCGACTCTCGCAGGAGCATTTGTAAGGAGATAAGGCAACGTAAACAGTCTGGAATCGAGATGGGCTTGATGAAATGTCCGACGTCTATGTCAGCGGACATGCGCTAATAACGCCGGGCGAGAGCAGGCAGTACAAATAAACAACGACTGATCAAAAGATTCCACGTCCGACCCTTTCGTTTGCGAAATCTTTTACTCTTACAACTCTTCGGGAGGAAGAAAGGGCTTTAATTATTCTCGCGGTTTGCATCCTTGGAAAGTGATACAAAGTGGTCTTGTTTATGTGATGTGAGGGCAACCCGATACACGCTGCAATGGGGAATAAATATTATGCTAAAAACAGAACTGCTTACACAGCGTTTTCGAGTGATTTTTGTTGCTTTGTAAACAGAAACGCTCGTTGACGCACTATTGATGATTTGGATTTCGTTTGTGTTGTTTATTTATTTTTTTCCTTAGAAAATGATTCAATGACTTTTTTTTTTTAAATTCTTTCTTGCTTTTGAAACATAAATACAATCAATTAAAGTAATGGTTAAGAATGTTTAAGAATGTAACAGTAACAGTTTAGTGTTTTTGGTTTTGTTTTGTTTGCCGATCTACTGTCATTTTGTGCACACTTTAGGCTAATTAGACCTCGATCTGCAGTTTAACGGAGATTCCCAATCACTAACAAACATGCATGCTACCGCCAAGATTCGAACCTGAAGACTGTGGTGAAAAGGCCAGAGAGCTAGTCAATTGGCCACCATGCCGTAAATAAAATGTGGAGTGTGACATGAAAAAGTATTATATATTTCTCGTTCAAGAAAATTTAATTATCCGAAATCAGTTTAAAATTAAAAAAAAATAATAACTATACGGATAAATAAATAATACAAATAAAAACTTACATAAATACTAACAATATATTCGTGAATAAAGACATTTTTAATTAAAAACAGGAAATTCTTTCTTGTAACAGTACCCGTGTTGTGAGAATGGTCTTTTTATTTTGAAATTTAATATCTAAACATGAATATAAATTTTTGTAAAATTCAGGATTTTTTTTCTTAAAATTTACAATTTGTTTGGATAATTCAATAATTTGAACTTAAATAATTTTGTAAACGAAAAAATTAAATATTTGTCTTCAGTTTTGCTTAGTTATCCTTTACAGAATGATGCAGAATTGATGATCGAGACATTAAAAGCCTACAACGCACACCTTTTGTAAATATATTGGCTAACACGATTCAAATTGAACATACAATATATAGTATACAAATATTTTATACAATATTTTGGTTGGTATTAATTATTCACATTTTTTTTTATAAAAAAAATGTACGTATGTTATTTTTTTTATTTGATACTAGCATGATCAATATATGTCTTATAATTGTGCGGTGTCACATGTACCTTACATTGCTTTATAAAAAATATTTGTTTTGATGTGCTTTATTACACTTTAAAGATTTGTCAGATAAATTTTTATTCGTTTTAAATACATATAATGGTTAATCACAAGTAATTAAACCATTATTTTTTAATAATTTGAATACTTTAATTGTCAAAACAGAAATATCTTACTATTAGTAAATCGTTATTAGAATACAAACTGAAAAAAAAATGTCGAAGCTTAAATTACTGCTGGTTTAATTGAGAGAATTTTTAATAGAAAGTTTCTCTCATCAAGGGAAAAAGCATGAAAAACTGGAATGTGTAGCCTTACTGAAAAGAGGAATATATTTTGAATTATACTAGACCTAGGACTAGATCGAGAATCAATGAAAGTTTAAAATTTATATTGTGTGACTTTATGCTTATGCTTATGTATTGCTTTATGCTTTAATAGTGGCTTTAAGTGGTTTAAGTGGCATTATTGTGTGGCTTTATACTTTTATTTATATGAGAAGCAATTTCATTCTCTACTGCAATGTTTTAAAAAAATATCCCCATGATGCAACCAAAAATTCTGAAACTATAACAGAAGGGTTAGATTATTAGAGTTATGTGCAATAAATAAATTAGTAACCATTTAAATGTATTCCCAAAAATAAAAAATATTTTGTTAACAGATTAATACATACTAGAATTAAAATAAAACGCGTCAAATTTGCGTTACAGCGTTGCAGCGTTAGTCGTTACAGCGTGAAGAAGGCATGCTTAATTAATTGATGTGTTAATTTAAAATATTTAGTGAAAAAATTCAACATTCGATTATTCCACACCACTTTACTTAGGCAAAGGCCCTCAGATGAGCAATCGCCTGACAAAGATCGGGTCTTAACTATTCAGAACAACAGGAGAACGAAAAGGTTATTAATGAAGCCGCTCAGATCCACCGCGGTACCAGGGAAAGGAAACAAAGAGCGATGTCCCGAAATATTGCTTCCCATAAACCGACACTGATTCGGAGGCTTTTCGAGCAACCGAGAAGGAGTCCAAGTACATTAATGAAAATATGAAACAAACGAGAAAAGGAAAAAAGAAAAAAAAAGGAAGAAGTGAAAAATCAAAAACCGTCGTGAAAAGGCAGCAGCAGCAATTTCCACCGAACCCTGGAGCCATTCATCAACACTTCAAAAACACACGCGTTGCCCCAAAACTGAAGGGAGGACGGTACCCGAAGAAAAGTGTAAAATGGGGGAGTCCAAGTCATATAGATATATGGAATCTCTATTGTAAATTGGGGGGGAGGAGGGGTTGGCTTATAATAAAATAGAAGAATTCCACGAAGGGGTGTCTGTTCGAAAGAGTCCATCGAAGAGTCACCGTGGAGGAGTCGCAAAACATTAGGTGCGACTGGGATTGAAGGCGAATTCATCACTTCTCTGCGAGAGGCCCCCGGCGCACCGCCCTATGCAGGGGCGCCAGGGCGCCAGCCACACAAAGGAAAACCGGTCGTCGATCTGGGAAGTAGAAAATATCCACCGTTTTCTGGTGGGGGTAGAGTCTTCTTTTTAAAAGCGAAGCAGAAGTTCTCGCAGCGTGATATTTTCCAGAGAAAGGGGGAGGGTGGGGTGGAATAGGGGTTGTTGCCGAAAAGTTTTAGTTTGCAGAGTTTGTTCTTTGATGATCGTGTTTGTTCACAGGGCTATAAGCGGGGTGGGGGGACGATATTTTGTTGTCGACGACGACCAAAAAGTATTGGAGGGGGGAGCAATTACAGTGGGTGGGGTCGGAGATGATTGTTGATGACTGGATTGCTTACATACTTAGAAAGTGGTAAAAAGATTGAAAAAGAAAGAAAAAAATGTGCTTGAATAGGAAAATTAATTCATTCAAGTGACAAGTTTTGAAATTGTGGATATCTGATTGCACAATTGTTATTCTTGTATTTGATTTAAATATAGATAACAATGCATAACAATTGCTAATATTTCTGATTAATGGCAGAGCAGCTTGACATTCATAAAGTGTGGATTTCTTTGTTGGATATCTAGTATGATGTATTTCTGAATTATTTTCAAGATTTTCGAAAATTTAATTTCATGAAATAGTAAATATTTCCATTGTATAAAAGTGATTAGAGAGTGTTGTTTGTTTTCATAGATGTATAGTTTTGTTTAAATATTGAATGATATACAAAGTTTTTCAATCTTTATTGTCTTTACATGAATTACAATTCATTCTTTCTTTCATGCTGGTTTTACAAATTAGTTCTTTTTAACAATTCATTCATTATTCTGTGCATGAATTCATTCATTGCATTACTCAAAAAGTTTACATAAAATTATGTATCGTGAATAACTTTTAACGCTCTGTGCCACAGGTTTCGGGTTCGAGTGGATGTTTGTGGGGATTTGGAATCCACTTTAAACATAGGCCCCGGTTTAATAGGACTGTAGAGCGTTGAGAGTATGGCTGACAGCCCTTCCCCATAAAAAAAGAAAATATCTCCTGTCTTTTTCTAAAATTGACTTTATAAGAAGAAATTTCTTTAATGTAACGTTATGCGAAATTATTTGTATGCTGAATGTTCTTGTAACACCAATAACAATGAAAGAAGCAATGTTGAAAACGAAAAATCGTCCTTAACTTATAAGAAGTTAAAGTCAAATTTCTAAAAAAGATACTGGATTTTTCTGATTTTGTAAGGGGGATTGACTCAATTGATGAATAACATGGCACTTTAATACTGTGCCCGAAAAGTAAAGAAACACTGAAAAACATTACACTTCTCACCACGAAGTTGATCAATTAGTGTCCCAAGCGGAAATCACTAGTTTTAAATAAATTAATTATATCGTCTGCCTACTTATTAAACAGTGATAAAAATCCGTTCAACTGACATATTTTTAAATTAACACATTTAATTACAACAATATATAGGCATGGTTAAACTATACATTCTTTATTTGAACCATACCCAAAGCATTTTTTCATTATAAAGTTAATTTTGCAGAACGTGATTTTTCCGTGCGTATAATGTATTAACACCATAGAAGAGCTTCGTGTTTGACGAGGATATTGTATATACTATATACGTTGTATTTAAATTCTCTAGTCATTGTGACAGTGTCTGAACAGTGATATTTTACTTTTAATTAATGGATTAGAAATGTGAAAACGGAGTTTAAACAAAGAAACTTGGAACCAATTTTAGAGTATCAGTAGGAAAATGTATCTGCTTTCTTTTCCTCGAATAATTTTTCTAAATAAATTTCCACCATCTCAGTTTTTTTACTGTATTTTATCAAATAAAAAGATTGAGTGTAGCTTAAACCAACAGAATAAACATTTTCTTTGATCCAAAAGCAAAGTAATAAAATAATCTTTTTTTATTTGCATCATCATGTATATGATATTGAGAGAGAAATTCCTGAGAACTAACTCTTTCGTTTCTGAAATACTTTGAATTAAACAATTTTTTGGAAATGAAATACAATAAATTTTTTTTTCTTCATTCAGCTGGCAATACAGAGACAGTTATTCTTTACGCCATAAGCAAGGGCTGCACCGCTGTTAATTGTTAAACTGTTATTCATTTAGCAATGTCCAAGAGGTACATGAAGCTTAAAGACATGCTACGGACGCGAGTAACACTACCCCCACAATCTCTACAATCATATTAGACCAGGACCTACTGTTTAAAGTGGATCCCGAACCATTATAAAATCTATGGAACCGGCGGGATTTGAACTCAAAAAAGATGTGGTACTGAGTACTAGCCACTCGGCCATCAAGTCCCTTTTTTTATAGAATAAATAGATTGAGTGAAACTGACATCAATTGAATAAACTTAACCTTTGAAAATTATGGCAACCCAAAAACAAAGTAAATTAAAAAACTTTAAGAGCTGTGCGCCATCTATATGATATTAAGCGAAAAATTATTTATTCGAAGCGAATAATAAGTAATATTAAGCGAACTAACTTGTTCGTATTTGAAATACTTTTGAATTTAACAATTTTTTGGAAATAAAATACGTTAAAATGCAATACAAAAATAAATTTCAGACATTAAAATTGCTAATTTATTCTACTAATAACGTAATTCATTAATAATTTTTAATAAAATATATTAGTCATATAAAAAACCTCGTGAAAATTGGAAAAATATAAATCAATAAAAAATGTTTATGCAATTGTGTCCCAAAATTTATGCATTTAACGATTATTTCTATTGAGGCTTTTATTAAATATTATAAAATGATCAATAACACATTGAGCTAATAAATAACAGCATCGCACATAAAATTAAAGATAAAATAATAACATCTGTTGATGATAATGAGGAAGAACATAAAATCCATTACATTGATTTCAAGTAATGGAATAAGGCACAACAGGGACATTTTTTTAAGCTCTTAAATAAATTAACACTAATGGCATTAATAAAAAAAATGTAACTGTTTTTTGTTTATTCCAAACTGATTTACAACATTAAGAATATTAATAAATAGTATTATGGTATATTGGATTATGAAATAATGAGAATATTTTCCATTATTTTATATGTTCTTTAAAGATGATTTACTATAATTGATTTTTGATAGATTATTGATTGATTTTTGATAAAAAAAAATTGTGTTAAAATTGATTTTTGATATGTGATTGTTTGATTTTTTGATTAAAAAAACACATTTAATAGTGTTAAAATTTTTTTACATGAAAGATGTTTTAAATTGAAAAACATAATTTTGTTTTCAAATTTTAATTACCGATATAAAGTAATCTTATAAACTGAATAAAGTATCAATTCAATAAAATAGCAAGTGCGAATTGTGAATTGGTGATACATTTCAAAATAATTTGAGCTTAAACATCGGAAACACATTATAATTTAATGTCATTTTCCGAATCAAAATTGTAAAATAATTTATCTCTGTAGTGTGCAGGTTGGGCAACCAGATTACAACTGGGTGTGGTTGGGTTGAGATAACTGAGCACAGGTTGGAGAACTCACAGCTATATTTACACACGCACAAACACCACGCATGTACTCGTACAATATTTAATACATTTAAAGATGTATATTTTTAGATTCGTCGAAGGATACCCCTTTTAAGCCGAAAACCCTATACTCAGATAGTCGCAGGATGCTTGAATATATTTCCTCTCCGGGTGAGAGTCTGTAGGCCAACTTATGACGAAGGTGAATATATTTCCTCTCGCGATGAGAGACTGTAAACTAAACGTCTCTCAACAGAAGCGAGTGGATTCGCTGTATTTCCACTCGGGTGACAGTCTCGAGGCCTACTGACCATTTTTCCTGAACGCCACAGAGGGCGCTCTTGCCAGTGCGTAGGAGAAAACATGGTTACATCTCTGAAATCTTTTATAGTAAGACATTTCACGAGCTTAATAGAATGTTATATTGTGTTCAATATTGATGTAATACTTAATATTACTATTTCACTGTTTTTCTTTTACTGTTTCAAACATATAATAAAAATATGATATAGGAATATTAATTATTCGGAAATCCTTTATACCAAATATTAATTTTGTAAGCAACAATTAATTTTATTTAATTGAATTGCATTTCTTAATACATTTAAAATTTAATACGTGTCTCCATTTAAAAAAAATCTATTAATTTGAAAAACGTAAGCTTAATTTAAATTTATTCTGTAATTGAAAGCACTTTTAATCGTTTCCATGTTTTAAATCAATTTCAGTGTGGAATTTTAGAAATAGTTATAGTCAATTTTATATTATTATCCCAAAAGTAAAGAAAGAATTGTATTCTGCATTTAACGGTTAAGACTTGGAATATCATATAAAGTATGATCACAAATTAATTCTTAAAGATCACAAATTGGAAAACCAAAACTGAGATAGACGACTTTGGACTCGTATTGTTAGGGAAGCCATGATACAAAATTGAGGATCATGTCGAGTGTTAATTAGTTAGTAAGAGAAAAGTTTGATTCTGCTGGTGACGTTTGCTGTATTCTCTGCCAAGAGAAACGAGTTAATGGCAATTCTGAAAGAGCTTCTCACATATACGGAATAATGATTTTCTACACCTTGCAAATGTGTAGTGCTTGCTTGTAAATATTTGTTGGAAGGCATTACACCTCATTCGCCCCTATTTCTCAGAAATTATGTAAAAGCTGTTCATTATAAAAATGTCAATAACATATTTTATCATTCTTTCTATTTTTACATTTTACCAGTCAAATTTATGCGATATTTCCTATTTGCCATATCATTCAAGCAATAAAGTTGTGGTGAAATTAGTTTATTATATTAATGTTATTGTATGAAAAATGTTTGCACTTGTAGTCTTAGCAAAGTTTTATGCATTTGATAACAATAGCAATGCATTTTAATATTCATGCCCTCAGTTCATTTTACATTTTAAACTATAAAAGATCAATAATTGCTAACTGAATCAACTTAAAGTATTTAGTTATTAACAAAATTTGTTCAACATTATTGAAAATTATTATTATATAACACTTGTTATTGACTTTCAGATTCAAGAAGGCTGTTTTAATAGTATAATGACATAAATTCAACATTGAACTGAAATTATATATCCTATTTGCCATATCACTCAAATAATAAACTTCTGCTGGTACAGTTATATTGGTTTTATTGCATGGAAAACGTATATGCGTGTTGTCTCAGCAAAGTGCTGTGAATTTGGTAACAATAGCAATACATTTTGATATCCATATCCACAATTGCTTCATTTAGATTTTAAACTATAAAAGATTAATAATTGCTAGCTGAATTAGCATAAATAATTTTGAGTTTTTGACCAAATTGGTTCAAAAATATTGAAAATTATTATTATATAGAACCTGTTAATATTTTTCAAAATCAAGGAGGCAGTTTTAATAGTATAATCTCATGAATTTGACAGAAATGGCTGTGAAAGTTCATACATAGTGACTTAAAGAAATGTAAATGAATACATTTAAAGAGTTTTCTGATTGTTTCAACGTTACCCGCTTTTAATAATCTATTGCATAAAGATAGCCACTAAATGAACTTTTGAGAAAGTAGACTTGTCGCTATGCGGCTTCATAAATACACCATGAATTCACCATCAACATATCCCAGATAATGCACTACTAATTAATAACACTTCACTGCTAATTTATCCATGTACTCAATTGTTCAATTTAGATTTTAAAATATAAAAGATTAATAATCGCCAGCTGAATTAGCTTAAATCATTTTGAGTTATTGACCAAACTGGTTCAAAATTATTGGAATTTATTATTATGTAACACCTTCTAATATTTTTCACATTCAAGGAGGTATTTTAATAGTAAAATCTCATGAATTTGGCAGGAATGATGGTAAAATTTTATTCATAGGGAGTCAAAGAAATGTAAATGAATACATTTAAAGAGTTTTCTGATTGTTTTAACATTACCCGCTTTTAATCGTCTATTGCATAAAGATAGCCGTAAATGAACTTTTGAGAAAGTAGACTTGTCGCTATTCAGCTGCAGTTTTGCATAATTCCTGCCTCCTAATATATAAATACATCATGAATTCCCCATCAACAGATCCCAGATAATGAAGATTCGATGAAAAGCGGGAAAAGTTTACGTTTCCTTAAATGAATGATGACGATGGTGGGGTGTGAGGAAGAGATTGATCGTCCTCTCCGCGAACACAGGGAGCGATTAAAATAAAATAATAGGCTCTCGCGCAATGAACATAACATATCGGAAAAGCTTTTATCTTTACAGAGGGAAAATTCTAATGAAGCCGTCTTGGCTGACTGGCGAATGAGGTAAGAGATAATGAAACTTATAAAGTAGCTAATTACTTACAACTGGCCCACAGGAATTAATGAGGGGAACGCTTTAAAACAGAGAACTTAATTCGTTCCTGCTTAATAGTTTTCCAAGGGAACAAATTCGCGTTTAACAAGAATCGGCCGTAAAATGAAAAATTCCGATTCAATCTCATTTGATTTGGGGGATCTTATCGTAAACCGTCCTTTCTCTTGTAGGAGATCCATCATGTCGGTTGTCATGGAAACGCATCGGGATCACCACTCCTCTATCCTCTCTCTCTATTTCCCAGTCATTTTCTCTCTTATGTTGGCTCCCCACTCCCCCATCCCGACTTTAAAATTCAACCTGGGTCACCACATCGGAGAAAATAGCGCTCTTTTCGGCAAAATGCGTCATAGCACTGATCTGTCTTTGTGAGCGAGACAGCGGGATTAATTAATTAAGCCAGTAATTAATTGAGGCGCTGATGAAAAGATTTTATAAAAAGGAATTTTTATCGGGAGATGGTATTTAGTGTGTAAGCCTAATTACTTTTAGGTGAGGGATAAGCGGTTTCATTCAGTGTTTTGCATTGATGAAAAGGGTATTTTGTATCAAATGAGAGAGAAATAAATTGAAAAATATTATTTCTATTTGAGAAATAAACCGTTTCAGGAGAAATGAAAAATGTTGTTTCTCTTTTGAAAGATATGATTTAAAGGATTTTTATCGAAAAAAGTGCGAAATTAGAAACATTATTCTACAAATGCGAATTTCAAATTTCATCAATATGTAAGACAAATAAATTACCTTCTATTTAAATTACTTATTATTACTTATACTTATTTATTACTTACTTATTATTACTTATTATTTTTATTGAAAAAAGTGTGAAATTAAAAACATTATTCGACAAATGCGAATTTCAAATTTCACCAATATGTAAGGCAAATAAATTAACTTCTATTTACATTTTATAGTAAAACTTCACATTTTTAGAAAAAAGGAAATAATTTTATGAAGTCTATACGTGAATAAGCAACATGAAATAAAGTTTTAAATAACTATTCTCGTAATATACATTTAAAAAAAGTTGTATTGTTTTAGAGAATTACATAAGATGTTTTCTGGTAGCTAGCCTATGTAATGGACCTGATGGGCGAGTGACTAGCCTGGCGCTCTGGCGCTCGGTACCATGGAAGGTTGTAGTGGGTCGGAATACACTTTAAGCCGTTGGTCCCGGTCTAATATGACTGTAGAGTGTTGGCCATAAGGCTGAAATTAAAAACATTATTCGACAAATGCGAAATTAATAAGTATTTCAAAATGCAGATTTCAAATTTCATCAATATGTGAGACAAATAAATTACCTTCTATTGAAATATTTTTAATAAAGCTTCAAGTTACTAGAAAAATTAAAATATTAAATAATAAACTACATAGGATTTTTTCTGGTAGCTAACCTATGTAATCGGCCTGATGGCCGAGTGACTAGTGCTCTGGCGCTCGGTACCATGGAAGGCTGTAGTGGATCGGGATACACTTTCCAAGTATAGGTCCCGTAGGTCCCAGTCTAATATGACTGTAGAGTGTTGGGCGTAAGGCTGACAAGCCTATCCCGTAGAAAGAAAAACATATCATAAGCCTAATTACTTTTACGTGAGGGATAAGCGGTTTCATTCAGTATTTTGCATTGATGGAATGTAGCGAAAGGGTATTTTGTATCAAATGAGAGAGAAATAAATTGAAAAATATTATTTCTATTTGGCAGAAACTGTTTCAGAAGAAATGGAAAAACATTGTTTCTGTTTGAAAGATATGATTTAAAGGATTTTTATTGAAAAAAACGTGAAATTAAAAGCATTATTCGACAAATGCGAATTTTAGTTTCAAATTTCATCAATATGTAAGTCAAATAAATTACCTTCTATTTAAATATTTTTAGTAAAGCTTCAAGTTATTAGAAAAACTAGAAATAGTTTTATGAAGTCTCTGCGGGAATATGCAACATGAAATAAAATTTTAAATACTTATGCTCGTAGTATTAATAAATATTTATTTTTATTTAAAAAAATTATATGGTTTTAGGAAGCTACATAAATTTATTCTGTATATATAATAAAGAAGTATAAATAAGTATAAGTATAGAAGAAGTATAAATAATAGAGAATGTAAAAAATTTAATAAGATATGTTTAAAAACACAAATTTACTATCATAAGGTACAAATAGTCGCTTATAGTCAAAATGATTTCTTCAATTTTCTATTTTTTTTCACTTAAATTAAAAGTAACGATTCATTGGAAAAATAGTTTTCTATTGAAATAAAATATTTCATGTGAAAACATATTTGAATGGGAAAAAAAGATGGATTCTTATGATATATTTCTGTTTTACTTCTTTTTTCCGAAGCGATGTATCGCTTCTTAATTTTCAATCAAATTTCTTTGTTTTTTTCTCGCATAAATAATACGGTATAGTTGTAAAATAACTTTTATGATTTTTTTTTTTTTTTGTATAATAAAATTTTTTTATATAAAAAAAATTGAAAATTATACATACATGCATATATATATACACTACTGTGCCCAAAAAGTAAGTTAAATTTTTTTTTCCAAAACTCTTTATTTATTCTTCCAAATTTATTTCAACGCCTTCAAAGTAATCTCCTTCGGACACAATACACTTAAGACGCGTTTGAGGCCCAAAATGGAATTGACCGATCCTTTTGAAATTCCAACATCATCAGAAAGGTCTCTAATTGTAAATCGACGGTTTGCAAGCACCAAATCTTTAATTTTTTTGTACGTGAGCTTCGTCGGTTGAGGTTGATTGTCGACCAGAGGGCTCTTCATCTTCAACGCGTTCTCTGCCTTCTTGGAACTGTTTATACCACTTCTAAACATTTCTTTCCGATATAGGAATGCTCCCCGAATGCCTTCTGCAATGTTATATACGTTTCCGCAAACAAAATTTAATGCAGGTTCCTCGCTCAATTACTTCCGACATTTCAAAAATCCCCGGAATCAGTTTTAGCGTCTCACAAAGCCAAGTGTAACTCAAACACTAATGAATATTTTGACTTCAAATTTCCTACATATGTCAAGGACAGTGCCAGCAACATGAAAAAAAAATTCCATAAGTCCCTGGAATTTTAACTTGAAAATTGGTCTTGCTTTATGGATACAGCAGTATATATATATATATATATATATTTTGCATAATATAGGTAGTTAGGTATAGGCATAGCATAGTTAGGTATCTACTACTAGGCAATGTCACATAAAAAATATTCTTATAAAAAGTGTAATTAATAAAAATAACTACTAAAAAATCTAACTT